>CM033793.1:20373874-20398874 GCA_019656835.1 Rhododendron ovatum | reverse complement strand
ATCTATTTTTTGCCAAAGTTTGAAATTTAAAATTTGCAGCAAAATTCGAAGCTAAAATTTGAAACATGTATTCAAATCTTCCTTTAACAACTGAATGCAGTTTTAGAGTCTTATATTTAGTAAACGTAGTTCCCAAACTCCTTTTATATCGAGGATCTTTGAAAATCTATATTATGAAACAAAGGGGTCTTTGTTTATCCATATAAACATGAGCACCTCTATGGCCGTTGATCACCTTTAAGCTAAAATCGTAGCCGTCCGATTAAGAGAATGTTTCCTTAAGTTATAATTTAGCTTGCTGTTGTGGTAATAGATACACTTTTATTTTCAATTTATTACCTTTTGATTTTTTTCATTTTAAGTTGATATTATTTCAATAGAGTTAATAATTAACCTGTAAATTATTGCCTTTTTTTATTTTTCTCTCTACCTTGGTATGAGCTTTTTAAAGTGAGACAGAGAGTGAATAGATTATACTGGACAGATAGAACAGACAACTTATTTAAGTTGAGACTATATTTTGTTTAAAACGGGCATCTGCTAATTTGAAATAAGCAAGCACACTAGTTCCATGGGGAATACTTCCTCCGTCCCGGTTTGTTTGTCTGCTTTTTGACTTTTTGAGAGCGTTTGATCTCTCAAAGAATTGGCTATAATTTTCAATTTGTAATGTTTTTAATATGTAATATGGATCTTGTTCGATACATCTCAATTAGTTTTATTATACAAAATCTCCAAAATAATAAAAAAACATTATAAATTGTAAGATATAAGTATATTTTTGAAAGACACGTATTTCGACAATTGGACAAACAAATTGAGACGGAGGGAGTACCATTTATGGTACATCACTTGAAAAACCTTTATTATTCCTTCAATGAGCATAAAGTAGCGGGTATTTTATGGCACGCACATTCTCCATTACCGAATAATGCCTGCAATATGAGTAGTACCTGTACACCAAGAATTGGGGATTGTGTTGTGCAGTGGTGTATGTGGCACCAAGCTGTACACTTTCGAACCGTTACGATCCGACGACTCGAATCTCATCTCGAAAATAAACGGCTCTCGATCGTTAATTGCCGAGATGAGATCCAAACCGTCAGATGTACGATCCGACGGTTCGGAAGTGAGCAGTATGGTGTTTATGCACCTTATTGCATATCAAAAACCCAAAGTCCATGCAACAAATCATAGTAATTCGAATCTTTAAACTTTTTAATGGGGCCTCCCGTAAAAAAAAGTTTACAGAGGCCAATCTTGGTCATCCAAAAGTGTTTTGGATAATCTATATTAAAGACAAACTAATAACAGAAAGAAATATTTATTATTGGTAATAGTTTAAAAATACATCTCAACTATTGATTGTTAAAATGGACGGATGAGATTGCACGGAAATACCCCATGAAAGTGCCTAAGACTCTAAATCCTATAAAAGTGCCTAAATCACTAAAATCCTATAATAGGAAAGTGCACTCTAAAATTCTATGATAGTGCCTAAACCCTAGGGTTCCCTATCCTATAATAGAAAATGCACCTTAAAATACTATGAAAGTACCTAAATCCTAGGGTACCCTACCCTGGAGGTGGGGGGGCTGCTGCCCTGGATTTTCGGACCCACTCCAGTCTCGCTCCGATGATCTGAAACGTTCACTTTGTAGAGCTCGTCGAGTAAAATAATTATGCAAAAAATCAGCTTAATTGGATATCATTAAGTGTCTGATCGGAGCCCATATAACTCTCGATCCATGGGTTACAGTGGATTTGATCCATGGGTTACAGTGGATTTGATCCAGTGTTTCGGATCTATTCTTTTTAAGATAAAAAGATTCCAATCAGGTACTTAATGATATCCAATTAAGCTGATTTTTTGCATAACTATCTACTTGACGAGTTACAAAGTGAACATTTCAGATCATCGGAGCGAGACCGGAGTGGGCCCGAAAACCCGAAACAACAGCACGTTGCTGCCCCTTTGGGGCAGTAGCCCCCCGCCTCCACCCTGCCTTACTGTAGAGTGCAACCCAAACCTAATCAGAGCGAGAGAGACAGAGGCGAAAAGAGGAGGCCAGTCTCATTTAAAAACTTGGGAAGTTTTTAGGCCGGTTCAAAAAATTAGGTTCGAACTTAATTTAGTCCAGCATAATTATTTGTATTTTTTATTCTAATCATGCCCCTTCACGTCGATCAGCGCACGGAACTAGAAAGCATCTAGTATAAAAAAATTATTCAATACTCCATGAACATTGGTGCACCATTAAAACATTGTTTAAATTTCAAAAAAGTCATATCTTTTGTTGTAGATATTTATTTTAAAAAAAATTATATTTTCGAAACCTATTCGACGATATCTACTAAACAAGATTCATATTGAATATGAAATTATGTAAGATTAAAAAAATATCATTTACTATGAGAACTCTCTATAAGAACTGTTTTTATGATAATTGTCTCTATGAGAAGTGTCTACGATAACTATTTCTATGAG
Organism: Rhododendron ovatum; assembly: GCA_019656835.1. Lineage (NCBI taxonomy): Eukaryota > Viridiplantae > Streptophyta > Magnoliopsida > Ericales > Ericaceae > Rhododendron > Rhododendron ovatum. The sequence continues at coordinate 20,396,386 of CM033793.1, read as the reverse complement.
AATTATCTTTATGAGAACTATTTTCGAACAAAAATATCCTTGGCTATGTGAACTGGTTATGAGAACTGTCAATTCTCATAGTCAATTTTATCAGAACTATGTGAAATGGCTATGTGAATGAAAAATACATAGTTCAAATAGTCTCAACACACACTAAAATACACAATTCTCATAGAAAATACGTAGTTGTCATAAAAAATACGCAGTTCTCATCGACAATATTCAATTTTCAAATAAAATATATAGTTATCATAGATAGTTGTTATAGATAATACACAGTTATCATAAAAAATACACAATTCTTTTAGAAAAATTACATGGTTCTTATAGATAGTTTTCATAGAAAAATACACAATTCTCATAGAAAAATACACGGTTTCCATAGAAAATACACAGTTCTCATAGAAAATACATAGTTCTCATATAAAATACACAATTCTCATAGAAAATACATAGTTATCATTGATAAATACACAAATCTCCTAGAAAGTACTCATAAACTATGGTTACGAGAACTGAGACTATGAGAGCTATATTTTTAGAATCAATTCCTGAATCATATTATTTCGGACAAAAATACCATTGGATATGTGAATTGGCTATGAGAACTGCCAAGTCTCATAGTCAGCTCTATGAGAACTACTCAATTCTCATAGAGAACCGACCTTGTGAGCTGAGTTATGAGAACTGGCTATGTAAATTGCCAATTCTCATAGTCAGTTTATGAGAACTGCTAGTTTTCATAGTCAATTATATGAGAATTGACTATGAGAAGTAATTGTTCCCATAGAGAAGTTTTGTAAAATAGTTGTAAGAATTAGATTATGTGAACTGACTATATGAACTAAAAAATATATATTTCACATAGCCTTATCATACACTAAAATATACAGTTCTCATAAAAAAATATATAATTCTCATAGAAAATACACCGTTTCAATAGACAATTCTCATGAAAAATACACTGTTCTCATTGTCAGTTCTCATAAAAAATGCACAATTTTTATAGAAAATATATACACGAATAAAAATTGAACAAAAATAAAAAAGTAATCAAATTAAATATAGTTATAAATGTTCTCACCGTCATGTTTTCAAAAAAGTAATCAAAGTAAAAAAAGTAATAGTTCACATAGGAAATAAATTGATTTAGAATTGAATTTTTAACTGTCAAGTCTCATAGAAAAATACATTTCTCATAGAAAATACACTTATTTACATATTCTCACCACACACTAAAATACATACTTCTCATAAAAAATACACAATTCTCGTAAATAGTTCTCATGGATAATACACAATTTTCATAGAAAATACATAATTCTCATAAATAATTTTCAAAAAAAAAAATACACAGTTCTGATAGAAAATACATAGTTCTCATGAATAATACACGATTCTCATAGAAAAATATACAGTTCTCATAGACAAATACACAATTTTTGTGGACAATATATAGTTCTCATAAAAAATACACAGTTCTCAAAGACAAATACACAGTTTTCATAAAAAATACACAGTTCTTATAGAAAAATATATAGTTCTCATAAAAAATACACACAAACAAAAATTGAACCAAAAAAAAAATCAAAATCAAATATGAGAGGTTGAAAATACATAAATTTGACATTTAACAAAAAAAATATCTACAAAAAATTGACTGCCATTGATGGATGATCCAGCATTTAACAAAAAAATCGACTGACATTCAACAAAATATCTAATCAACAAAGATTTCTACCCTTGCTCCGGCGTCTCCGACGTGGATCTCAAAATATTTGTGTTCTGAAATCCGGATCTCAAAAAATTTGGGTTCTAAAATTAGATCGGAGAAATACCAGTGGGCCTCCGTCTCATACGTCGTCTTCATGTTCATGCTCCGACAAGAACCATGGGCAAAGCGATGATGAACTACGTACAGTTTGTGAAATTGAATTGAAACGGATCTAACGGTCGATCGGAATCGGAGAAGACAGCCAGAGTGGAGTTGATTCCCGGAGAATACGGATACGTGATCCTTACCCTCGTCCTCCACTGCTTTCTTAACATCTGGATGGCCGGACAAGTCCTCAAAGCACGCAAAAGGTATGCAACTTTCTTGATCTAAATCATATCAATGGTACTATTGATTTGATAATGAAAAATCTCTTTATCCTATTGCATCAATTCAATAGAATATAGATCGATGATGGAGAGAGAGAGAGAGAGAGAGAGAGATAGATAGATATGAGGAAAAATCTCTTTATCCTATTGCATCAATTCAATAGAATATAGATCGATGATGGAGAGAGAGAGAGAGAGAGAGAGAGAGAGAGATATGAGGTTTATCATCTTCAGAGGGAGAGGAAGGAGGAATGATGAGATTGAGTTGACGATGCGGACTAAAATGGGCAAAAAAGTCATAAGATAACATATCCGAGCCTATGCAGGCTTGAGAATAATATTCGGGGTTGAGATCAAACCAAGCCTATAAATCAGGATCGGCTTCTAATTATCTATAAAAACTTTACCGTTGTATAGTAGGAGCAGTTCGGTCCATTAAAGGATCTCTAAGCCCGCATTAACTGTTAGGCTGATGAATCCAAAGCCTGATAAAAAATAGCCCAGACTAGAAGGCTCAATAAGTCTACACTTTGGACTCTAGCCCAATTATCTCATAGTAATAATTCATCAAACTATTATTCCAAACACTTCATCCTTCCAAATTTCACATGCTTCTTGCAAAATCTTCTACGAATTGATTTTCGTACTCTCTTTTTATTATGGACACTCTATTTTTCATTCTTGTTTATGTGAATTTTTACGACATTCCAAAAATAGCCTGACTTGAGAACAAATGAAAATTGTGCTCCCATGAATTATTCTCGAAGTCATCTTAGTCGTTAATCCTTTTTAAATGATCTATATTAAGGAGTATATGGATCAAATTGAAATAGAACCCGTGATAAGTTCAACGGGCTCATAGCGTGGTCTAGCCCAATTAGTGTACGGTCACGATCATCATATATACAAAATTAATTTGTACTGTAGTATACAAGACCCTTATATGACATTGACACATCAAAATACTACACAAATTGGTATGTAAGAGAGCCTATACTATATGGCAACTTGTTAAAGCCAGATTAAGTATTTTTTTAGTAGTATTTCTAAAATTAATTTTCAAAATCGAACCTTTGGCTAGGGTTGAAAGGCAATAAAAGCACAGTTTTTAAAGTACGCGTGCCATCAAGGACGAAATGCAGGGGCGGATAGGCCAAGGTGGCCATCCATCCCAAATTTGAAAAAATCTCATCACTATAATATTCACTTCATAAAAATTCCAAACTATGTACGTTTACTCTTTCAAATTTAACATCTTAGTAACATAAATTTTATTATTAAGTATACAATTGTCTCGTCGACTTGAAATCGTATGTCCGTCCGTCCGTCCTTCCTTAGGGGAGAGATGTAAAATAGAGGAATTTGAGAAAGATAGAAATGCCCGGCAAAAGAAAAAGGCACACTACTACATGTTTCAAATCGAATAGGTAAAAGTTCCTAAAGGTCAATAAAGAAGCATAGAGTTAAGGTGAAAGACACAGAGACACGTCGAGAGGATGTAGGAATAAGAATAGAGAGTGCCTTTCTCTATCTTCACCTACTCTAATTATAGTAATAAGGTTTTCGATATGGATTGTGATTTTAGCACTCCAAAAATTGATGGAGGGGCTTCAAAACTGAACTGTGAAAACGACGTCGTTTTAGAGTCCCTCTATCAATTTTTGGAGTGCTAAAATCAATTTCCTTTGGATATGACGCAGCGGAATTAATAAAGAGATTAGTTGCGTACTAATCAAACGAATGATAGGTACTCGTAGCCACGAGCAGTTCTTGAATCTTCAAGAGAAAAAGACAAAGTCTGAATATTATTGATAAAAAACTGCATAAACATTAGGTTACAACCCCTTTTATAGGAAAAAGGTGTAACCCTAGCAAACCCTAATTCAAAAACGAAAATTCCCAAAATTTGGGGCAAATAATAAAATTGGAAAAATAAAGAAAAACATGACTTTTCCAAAAAGAATATACTTCTATGGAATTATACTCTAAAAGTTATTAACGAAACAAATATTTCCTAAAACGGCAAAAACGTCCAATTGAAGGAAGGCCTAATCGAAGGAATTAAGCCGAAAAACACAAGTTGATAAGTATTGACTGCAGCGCAAAAACAAGTCAGCCCACCAAGTTTGGGCCCGATCCAAGCTCGTCTGAAAGTTGTCAAATCGAGTAATTTGCAATTAAACAACGTTTGGGCTTTCGAAACTTCGACTGGTCCAATTGATCATGAAATTAGACCTCCACTTGTTCTACATCAAGATATGTGTATAGCTAGTAGAAAACAACCTAATCAATTAAGCTAAAATGTTTGTGCTTTCTTAATTTATTAGTTTTTCTTGGAATCTTGTGAAAGTCAGACAATTTTTTGAAAAGTCAGACAATTAAGGATCAAAATGTGGGAAAGAAAGGCAATGCTCTGGAAATTAAAGTTGGTCTGTGGGTCATCATCTCACTTTAATTTGTACTTGATTTTCCAAGAAGGTTCCTCGATCCACATTCTTCTCTTCTAGCTGCTTAAGGCTAACGAACGTGTTTAATGAGTATATATATATATTAGCACAAGTCAAAGGATAACAATTGAGAAATTCCAATTCAAGAAAGAACTTTTGATGCAAATTAGAGAGTTGAAAGAAAAAGAAATACTCCAAGGCTCCGTTCAGTTGCCAAGAAAGTACAGGAAATGATGGGAAAATCAACTTTTTCATGATTTTTGTAGTGTTCAGTTGGCAGGAAAGTAGTGGGAAACATGTTTTTAAGTTTTCCTGCAGGAAAGTAATTCCTGGAAGAAAACTTAAAAACATGTTTTCTACTACTGTCCTGCCAACTGAACACTACAAAAATCATGGAAAAATTGATTTTCCCATTCTTTCCTGTACTTTCCTGGCAACTGAAAGGAGCCCAAGGGAAAAGAGAAGATTATTCAAAAGGCCCGTGTACAAATCAAGACAGAGACAATTGAGCCAATTAATTAATTAATTAATTTGGTATTTTGGCATTATTGCCACAAAGAAAAGTGCTCTTGAATTGTACTACTCCAACTTCCGTGAAAGTTGTGGCTTGCTATACTCACACTGGTTGTTGTATATAGTCAAACAAGTGCATGCAGTTAATTGGTTTTTGTTACTCCTCCTACTAATAGATGAACGTGATCCAGTTTGCCTTGCCAGATGAACATCATCTAGTTTACCGTTGGCGTTGGAGAGTTGTAATTAATTACAACTCTATAACAAGGTCTCAAGTTCGATTTTTATTGTTAATAATTAGTAATTTTTAAGGTCACCTCATACATGCTCATGTTTTGTAAGCGTGTGACAAGACTGTGGAAGATCTATAGGAATTAGTCCAATGTTCAAGCAAACTGTCCCCTGACGAGAAAATCTAATTCACTGATGTTCCGTGATTTGGGTGTTTTGCGGAGCGGATCAATCTCAGCTGTTCAAATGTGTGTTGGATGGTCCGGATTTTTAAAGAAAAAAACTGTTTAAACTATTCGCGAGAATAGTTTCTTTAAAATCCGGACCGTCCATTGACGAAACGAATGGTGAGATGGGACAGCGCGAAGGCTCTGTTCATGGAGCCTCCGTGAATAAGGCAATCTCGTCCCCGGAAACCTACATATTGCCTCTTTAGATTCTGTGTGATGTAGTAACTGATAAGTTAATTTGTCTTGTAAAATTGGGAGAAGAGGTCTCTTTTCCTCTGAATTTCAGCTTTCCACACGAGAATCCAGAGGATGGAATGAAGGAATCTCCCAAAAGCTCGTGCCAGGAAACGAAACAAAGCTTTGAGTTCGATACATTGTTATCAAAGAGTTAAAAACCCTTTAGACCATTCACATAACTACCTTGAAATATTGTCATCTCCTTGGTGTTTGATAAATTATTCAGTACTCATAGAACATTGTCCTATCCTACGAGCGCCCAATTATCTCTCCTTATGATTTTCTTCCCTTTCCCAAAATGAAATTGCATGAAAAAAATTGAAAAACTATTAGTCAATTTTTTTTCAATTTAAATGCCACACGCATCAATGTCCATAAGTACATCTTTTATGAGAGTCTTGTAATTCAAACATATATATCTTGCACAGTTTTTTTTTTTTTGGGACCCATCTTAAGTCCCACAAAGATAATCCAAACCACTTATTTTTAAAAATAATTTTTAGAATAGTTTCCTTAAAAAAAATTAGCTCAATCTAATATGAAAGTGTTTTTTCAAAATTTGAAGAACGAAACTGTGCTACAAATTTTGAAAAAACACTTACCAAAATGGCCCCAAAAATTTTGTGCAAGATGTATGAAAAGTCTGTGCAAATAGATTTTTTAGAATCAATAAGTTTAGAGTTACACACAAACACTTACATACACACACACAATAAGAATGGACCCACACTGCAGTGTGTGTGGGATTCATTCCTATTGTGAGTGTGTGTAAGTGTTTGTGTATTTTTGTGCCGGTTGAATTATTGTTGTTATTATAATATAAAGCTTGCCAAGGATGATGTGGCAGACGTTGATCTGTCAACCGACCCTTTTCTTGAGCAGCGTCAGCACTGCGTGGAGTGCCATGCGGCGTAGGACTTTGTTTTTTTATATTAGCGGCAGGAGGTGGTGGTGTGGGCGTCTGCTTTTACTGGTATTCGTGCCGCCACTTTCCTTATTTTGGAAAAGGCATTTCTCTTTCATACTCCTCTATTCATCAGTTTCGTTTGCTGAGCAGCGCTACAGTTCCCGACGGGCGAGCATTCCATTTTTGTGTGTATAACACTCCATTTTTGAGTGTTTATACATATAAAAATGGAGTGCTTGGATCGGTCACCTACACATGTCGGATGCTGTTGATTCCCGCATTAGCCCACTCGATTTTTTTTTTAGAATTTTTGGATGGCTAGGATCAGCCGTCCGGCGGCCGGAATGGGCCCGGCGGGCCGCTAGGAATCCGGTCGGAATTTCCCATCGGAAACCTTTCAGACTTTTCGTTCTTTATTTTATTCAAACTTTTTTTTTTTTTAACAAGCGATAAGAATTAGATTACATCAAACTGCAATAAGTCCACAATTATTATAAACTCAACCCAAGGAAAAATAGGATTAAAAAAACCCAGCTAGTAGTCCCACTAAGAGGAGAAATAATCCAAACGAATAAAATAGAAAACCATCAGGCGAAAATATTTGAATTTTTGATCTAATGAGATGCAAGAGTCTGGACAACTGAGCCACCACTCGTATTTGATTCGAACTCAGGAAGGGGTGACTGGCGGTTCTGGTTCTGATCCGGTGGTGTCCGGGTCCTCACTGTTTAAAATGTAGTGTGAAAAAGGTTGCCGTTTTCGTGGAGAACTTCAAATTATACATGAAATTAAAATATTAAAATGCCACATGTTAACCAAACCAAACCAAACAATCTGACATGTCACATGACTCACATTGTATAGGATTGGAAAACAACATTATAACTGCTACGATCCGAGGAAACATAATAAATATTCTAATAATTAAGGTGGTATGCTAAAATAATGCTGAACAACCGGCGATGTATGGTGGCATGCTGATCAACTACACTACTACTCTAATTCTACCGGCCAACCATTTATCGATCTTATCAGAAGAGAAGAGAGTTTTAATGTACATCTGATCAAAAGAGATGAGAAGAGTACTAATTTCAATTGGATATTACGTGACTGTGTGTTGTGAATACTTTCTCTGGCCCCACCGATTACTTTTTTTTTTTTTTTTGGGCTTATCTACTTTTTTGGTCCTCACAAAATACACTCGGTTTCATTTTTGTTCTCGGAATAATTTTTGTTTCAATTTTACCCTTGTGGTTTCTCCCAGATTTCAATGTTACCTTTTTCGTCAAATTTGGACGGCGAATACCTTAGTGGCTAACGGATTACGTGAGCTGGCCAAGTGGGACCCTCTGTAAAACTAAATCGTTTTTACACGTCATTTTTCCCCAATTTTGGACAATCTGTAAAATTAAAAAACCCTAATTCTTTGCCCCCCAAATTTGCACGACTCTAAAACCTAATCCCCATAATCTTTTCCCCCGAACCCACCGAATAACACCTCTCAATGAGTGCCCTAAGAGAGTCCTAGAACTAAATAAGGAGTTTTGGAGCAAGTTTTTCAGGTGAGTTAAAAAGGAGAAAAAGCTATTTTGACTAACGAAAGGACAAAAGTTTATCATCATTTTCAATATGTTTGAACTGGTGTGAAGATCTTATTTTTCTCATCATTTTATCCTAAATGGTCATAATTAATTTTTTACTCTAAAGCTTTCAATAATCACCCTAAGAGAGCTCTAAAATTAAATAAGGAACGAATTGGGAGAAGGGATGTGGGGCCTAATGTCCAGTTGTCCAAAATTTGGTCAGCGTAATCCGTTAGCCACTAAGGCATTTGCTGTCCAAATTAAACAGAAAGGGTAACATTGAAATCTGAAAGAAATTACAAGGGTAAAATGAAAACAAAATTTATTCTGAGGACGAAAATGAAACCGAATGTATTTTGTGAAGATCAAAAAAGTAGATAAGCCTTTTTTATAACTGCTCCACCGATTCACTCATATAGTGGCCTCTCATTCCCCTTCCCCCTAATAATTAACTCACTAACCTGCTGATGTATATCGCTTTGAAAAAAAAAAAGTGTATGAATTCATAAAAATAAATAAATTTGACCGGACACCAAAAGTAAACTATTATAACCGTCTTTAAATGTCAATGCAAAATTTAACTAAGCTAGCCATCCTTTTTCAAGAATTGGGGATGGTGTTGTACATTAGTGTGCGCAATACCGTGCTATGCACCTCCGAGTCGTCGGATCGTGCATCCGACGGCTCGGATCTCATCTCGGCAATGAACAACTCTCGATCGTTGATTGCCGAAATGAGCTAGATCCGAGCCGTCGGATGCAAGATCCAACGACTCGGAAGTGCGTAGCACGATATTGTGTTGCTTGTGCACCTCACTGCACAACACCAACCCGAAGTCCTTCAAAGGGTATGATCTACACTAGGACTACAAAATAAAGAAACCAGTTGTGAGCCTCACAAACTGGATCGGTCGGGCTACTCTTATCCAAAGGATTGGTGAGAAACCTTATCACAATAATTTTTAGGGTAAAATTTTTGTGACTCATATTCTTATTAAATAATTGGAGTCCGCACTCTAAGGGAAATTTTATCCATGCATTTTGAAAAATAAAGCCAAATTTTTTAAAACTTTTCTGATTCCTCTTTTCTAGACGAATCAATAACCCACAAAAATTTGACGCAAAACTAACAAATGCGAAAAAAATTCAAATAAAGACAACTTTTAAATTTAAGTCAAGTCTAAGAGAACGCAGCCTAAAGCAAATGACTCCTTAAGATTAACAAAAATGCTAGAGACACATCGGTGTGACACACCTTAATCACACCCCTCTCTCATACCGGTGGGGCCCACTGGAACGAGCCCTACCTGTATGTGAGAGGGGTGTGGTTGAGATGTGTCATCATGTGAATAAGAAGTCTCGGATGTATTGCAAGCCAATACTGAATAGAAACATATTAATTGTCACCATCATAAACAACAAATACTTTTTCAAAGTATATGATCGTATACTAATCGCGAATATATATAAACATCCGCAATGGCCTAATCAAAACCAACAAGTTGTTAAGGTTAGTAATATTTGCTCAAAAAAATGTTTACATTGAAATAATCAAACTTAATTATTAACCTCTTAGCAATTAATCAAACTTTGACCATTGGATAACCAAAACTAACAATCTATTGCCAATAATCAAATATAGACCTCGCATTTTCTGAATTAAGTATATTCATCATTACACAAAAGCGTCTCTCTCTCTCTACAACGTTTTCAAAAAAAATTTAAAAAACTATTTTTTCAAAATTTTTAAATTTTTTTCAAAAATGTTTTTACACAAAACTGTGTTTTTTCAATATCTGTTATTTAAATAAAAATGTATTTACAAAAAACTATTTTTTGTTTCAGAAATTTTTCTTGACACAAAAACTGTTTTTTTTTCAAAAAATTATTTTTTATACAACTGTTTTTAACATAAACCATTTTTTCCCTAAACTGTTTTTAAAAATGTTATTTTTTTTCAAAAAAAGTATTCAAATTAAAAACTATTTTTAACATTAACCATTTTTTCCCTAAACTGTTTTTAAAAATGTCATTTTTTTTCAAAAAAAATATTCAAATTATTAGCACAATTTTTAGTTTCTAGTTTGAAAAGTTGATGCAGAAAGTTTTGGTTACCCGATTTTAGTTATGCTATTGTAAACTTTTACATTGCTAACCTTAGCAATGTCTAAAAAGGATATGCATTCTCATTATAACTAGATTTTCAAATCTAATTGATGTACCAAAAAATGTTCCAAATCTAATTAAGATTAGAACAGGTTGCTCGTTAATACCTACCATATATGGGTAGAACCAAAACCAACTAATTGGGAAAAGAGATACTAATATAGTAAGTGACGGTCAAACAAGCTTCATAGTATCATTAGACATATCTATACTTCCATATATACAATAAAAACAGAGCAAAAAAATGTGTAGGCATAACAACAAAGCAACATCCATGACCGTGCGATTGAATTTTCATGTTAAGGTTGTAGCCATCAGATCATTTCTTTTTCAAACGATACAGAGAATATTTTTCTAATAAATCTACCTCTCTCTCCCTTAGTTTTTAGGCAATATATCCTTATTTAAATGTTGTATTTTCTAATCAAATAGTAAAACATCTCCAAATGGTAACTGACGGTATATGTATTTTTCAAATGATACAGAGAATATTTTTCTAATAAATCTACCTCTCTCCCTTAGTTTTTAGGCAATATATCCTTATTTAAATGTTGTATTTTCTAATCTAATAGGAAAACGTCTCCAAATGGTAACTGACAGTATATGTAGATTGCATTCGTCTAGTAGGCCGTTGGTACAACCATTTGCTAGTAAGAGCATCTCTAAGGAAAGAAGCAAAATTTTACATCAAAATTTTACTTTGGTGATCCATATGGCAAGTTGAAGATTTATGCACTTCAAGGGACTAATCAAATTTTATTATTTTATCACTTTTTTTTTTTTACTCTAAAAGACAGTTTGCCTAGGAAATCAACATTCACCAATAGTAAGCATTGAATTCGATGAGATGGCAATTTGAATAGTGCATGGGAGGGAGTTACACCAAAATAGTGTGGCAAGTTCGTTATCCCCTTGAAGGGTGTTTACTTATGTGGCTCTTCAAATTTAGTTTTGTTTTGGTTTTGCTATCTTTTTTGAAGATGCTTGAAGTAAACTATAAAATCTAACAAATTAAATTATACTTATAAGGGAATGGAAAATTCTTAATGAGAATTAAGGGTCTAATATAGCTTACATCCACAGGATCCCCTATAAGTTTATTGAAAGAAAAACTCACAAGAAAGTATTCCAAATTCTTGAAGTTATTTTCTCATAGTCGTTTATTGTCTAAAATTTAACGTTTTCTTAAGGAAATTCAGCTCTATTAAATTACGTGCTCAGTCTCACATTTTTTTATTTTTTTTAGAATTTTGACTTTCCCAAGGCGATTAAGGAGATGCGCAATAATTACAATCAAATTTGAAGGCATTGTTACCCCTTTTCCTTGGTGAATTTAATGTTAACCCTTTACTCTTGTATTTAAATATGCTCCTAGTTATTTATAAGGAGTTATTTCGACAAAACTAAAATTTTAAAAACAGGAATAATTTTAGACATTCCCAAAAAAGAACAATATTTCGACAAAACTAAATTTTAAGACAGGAATAATTTTAGACATTCCCAAATAAGAACAGTATTATTTCCCCCCACATCCCCCTCCCATTTATGGAAGGAAAAACAAAAACAAAAACAAAAATGGAAAGAAAAGAAGTGCGATTAATTATAAGTCGTATGGGCATGCTAAGGTAGTACTGATGTACGTCGGTTAACCATACGGCCCCGCGTTATTGGCTACGCAGACCCACGTAAAGTAACTGCAAAATGACTCACGCAATCGTGCCGTATACAAACGTGTGTACGTGCTATAGAGACATCATCCTATGTACCGTATGTAGTATGTTATATATATAGCGTCCCATTATACACCATAAAGGCATCCGTGGCTGTTAGTTTAAGAGGTTGGGCTTCCAGAGGTAAAAAAGCGACGTCGGATCTCTTAATAGCGGAAGAAAAGAAGCAGCCAGCGGCAATGGCTGCCAAGCTCTCTGCTCTCCTCTCCGCGCTTGTTTTGCTTCTCTCTCCTCTATCTTGTTGGTCTTCTTTCTCTCTCCCATTGTGTTCGTTCTTCAACGAATGCTGGTTTCAGTTGGTCCATTGGTTGTGTCCTTTTGCAAGTTTACTCTTTCTGTTTGGTTGCTTAGGATGGTATTAACTTGAAGGGAAAAAATTGAAAGAAGAAGTTCAGATTCTTTGTGGGTTTTCTTAGGAACCTGAATTCGGGATTGATTGGGTGGGTTTAAAGTAGCTTATTAATTTTGTGGGTTTTTGTTTTCTTTGGTTTTCTTGGTTCTCCAAGATTGAGGTTACGCATATGATTCATATGAAGGATTCGGAGGAGTTTTTTTTTTTTTCCTTTCTTTTGAAGCATATTCTTGGCAATCACTACTAGTATACTATGATGATTCTCTTCTCTATCTCAATGTCAGAGACATTGAAAGTGATATTTCAGTTATACATACAGAGTGATCAGAATTATATAGTTTCTGGGTTTTCTGTGAATCTGATTGAAATCCATGTGCCTCTCTCTCTCTCTCTCTCTCTCTCTCTCTCTCTCTCAAACCTTTTGTTGTTAGTATGCAAAGCTAGAAGAGTAGAAGTCGTCTTGATTTTCTTTTATAGAAATCAAATCATGTTTACTCTCCGGTCATTAATCATTCATTCTTGTCTTTTCTTACTTTTTGAGGATTTTTTTTTTTAAAAACTGCTTAACTTTTGCTCTTCCCTTAAATTTTAGTATTGAATCCTTGATCTTCTTGACTCACTTTTTGACTATGTTCAACCTTCTTGACTTTTTCATCTCCTCTGAATTTGGAATGTGATCTTTGATAGTATTATTTTGTTTTTCTTGAACGGCTAATGTGGTTAACTCATTACTATTTCCTAATCCCAATTCTGCTTTCAGATTCAATCGTACCGACCCTGAGCCTGGGGATTGGAATCAACTACGGCCAGATTGCCAACAATCTCCCCACTCCGGCCCAAGTTTTGACTCTCCTCAGATCCATAAACGTCAGCAGAGTCAAGCTCTACGACGCCGATCCAAACGTACTGAGCGCGTTCGCCAACTCAAACGTCGAATTCGTCATCAGTATCAGCAATGGCAACCTCCAAAACATGACCAGCGCCGCCAATGCCCAGAGCTGGATTCAACAGAACGTTCAGCCCTATATTTCCCAGACCAAAATCAGCTGTATCGTCGTAGGAAACGAGGTTTTAGGGGGCAACGACACCCAACTCATGTCTTACCTCCTCCCAGCAATGCAAGCCGTTTATACTGCTCTCGGAAATCTTGGGCTGAGCAGTCAAGTATATGTAACGAGTGCCCATTCCCTGGCTATTCTAGCCAATTCCTTCCCTCCTTCCGCCGGATCTTTTTTTCCGTCTATCGCTAGCTACATTCAGCCCATTCTCAGTTTCCATTCCCAAGCCAATTCGCCGTTTCTTATCAACGCATACCCATTTTTCGCCTACACAGATAACCCGGGTGAGGTACCGCTAGACTATGTGCTTTTCGAGCCTAATAATGGGACAGTCGATCCGAGTACGAATTTGAACTATGACAATATGTTGTATGCTCAAATTGATGCTGTTTATTTCGCGATGAAAGCGATGGGGCATACGGATATCCCTATCAAGATTTCCGAGACCGGTTGGCCTTCAAAAGGGGATCCTAATCAGGTAGGAGCAACGGTAGAGAACGCGGCGTTGTATAATGGGAATTTGTTGCAGCGTATACAGGAGAAGCAAGGTACTCCGGCGAATCCAACCGTCCCAATTGATGTGTACGTTTTCGCACTTTTTAACGAGAATTTAAAGCCCGGTCCAACTTCAGAGAGGAATTATGGGCTCTATTATCCTAATGGTTCCCCTGTTTATAACATTGGATTACAAGAAGGAGGAAATCTTCCGCAGTTAAACTACTCAGCTTCCAGCATAAATGTAAGAAACTCAATCCCATATTTGATTACTACTAATGCTCCTTTCGCGATATTTCTTATTCGATTTCAGTGGGTTAAAATGAAAACAGCGATTTGCCTAACGCGTTGTCGTTGCGAACTCTTTGCCTTGCAGGTGTTCTCTTATTTAAGTTTTCTGGTTTTGAACATAGCAATCTTGTTATGTGCTTGAACCTGGAAATCCGTGGTCAAAAAATTTAAGTAGGGGATGGTGAAAAAAGGAGTGGCTCATGGGTTTCATTGATATTTTCTCCCTATAGCTGAAGGAGACATAACAAAGGTGAGAAATTCAATTCTTCTTCTTTTTTAATTTTTTTGATTTGACATTTTTTTTCTTCTCCCAAAGTGGAAACCGGCCTATGCATGGTGGCAGCAGGCCGTAGCCGTAAAACCCTTTAAAGAGTTCCCACCTAGTGGAAAATAAAACTATCTAGTGGAGGCTATTCGTCCGTTAGTCTTGGATACGCGTCATATCCTTGCTTAGAGTTTAGATTTGAATGATCCAGCCTATGCCATCCATATGTATCTACTTCAATCCCTATTTTGGAGTTTAAGTGTTAAACGGCTCCGGTATTTTTATAACTCGGTGTTCGGCCCACTAGACCGACAAATTGGGTAGACCATTCCACCATTCACGAGCAATGGAGACCAATTAAAATTAGGAGGTATATGAAGCCCCGTATGGACTGACCCAAGACGGGAATTTGTTTATTAGAAGATACGATAAGGGTCTCCATCCTTTTTACGCCCACTTTCAATCATGCATTTGAATCTCAACACTTTGAACAAAATTCTTGTTGTCTTCACCTTCACAAAAGTCCATATTGGCTTCTATCAGGTGGAGAACCCACAATCACAGTCCATCTTTCGGCAGGCAGCCCTCATCTTCTGGCCTCCCGATTATTTATTTGAAATACTACTTGTCAAAATTTGAAAGCCATCAGAATTGTCTTTTGGTCCCATAAAGATGCCGTCTCATCTTATTTAATCTCTTCCCAAAGGGCACACACACACAGCATCACTCTTGAAAGTGAAGTTTTTTGTAAAGTAGTGCTACTAGGCTAATGGGCTGCTTGTCAACAAATTTTAACTATACACTCAACTCATTTTCGTAGCAATTATTTATTGCATTCCGGAGGGAGACGTTTACGATAATATAGCACTTCAATCTTATTTGCAGTTATTAAAAATACGTACTTATGATGATTGGATTCAATTGGACAATAACTTATCGTCTAATACTTGCCACCGGATACTTATTGACAATAACTATCCGGTGGGAAGTATCGCTCATATATCTTGCGTCAGTTGTCCCTAATTTAATTCTATGTCAAACTTATCAATTCCACACTTTTTTTTTTTCTGTAACCGAGTGTCCCGGTCAACTTACGGGTTTGTCGACTAATCTTGGAGCCTAAAGTTAACAACCAGACAAACTTCAATGGACCGTTTTCTATGGCGGTGGGAGTCGAACCTACGAGCTCAGAGAGCAAGTCTCTTACTTGCTGTCATGTTCTCACTCAACCAACCCCATAAGGTTATTAATTTCACGCTTACATACATAATCCGAAATCAGTACATATGGTGGGTCTCTTCTTCTTTTTGTGGAAAATAGCAAATTATAATCCTGGACCATGCTAGAGTTGGGTTCTTTGCCTTTAGAGCACATCCATAAAGTTGGAAAAAAAAGGGAAAAGATCCAAGATGTTTCTTTGTAAAATATCTCCCATACCCTTTCTATGTCCAAAAATTTAGCCTGCAGAATCCCACTTTTTGTTGTTTGAGCTAGAATTGCCTCTAAACGTGTAAACGTCAACTGATGCTCATCCCAGAAAGTTTAACCTTTAGCTTGTGCCTCTCAACATCATAGAGCCCATGTTTTTACCCCTCTAAGAGGATTCTTGCATCAGCATTGGCCCGGAGATGATAGATAGGATTGACAGATAGATAATATCATCCATTATACTCAGAAAAATGGACTTTTATTTTCTACCGCAGTTTTTGAAAAAACACTAGTTGGTGAAACAGCCTAATTTGCTGGTGTACCCACTTGTTGAAAGTGGACCCATATTTTCTTGTCCCAACTACATTGGACATGGGGATTTAGGTGATCTAATTTTTCCTGCTTCATTGGGGATTTAGGTGAATCTAATTTTTCCTGCTTCATTAAATCTAACACTAAACTTATGGAGTATTTCGCTCAGCATTGTACACTTGGCACGTTTTGCCAAGTACAACCATAGGACTGTAAACGAGCCTGTAAACGAGCCGAGGCAAGTTTTGTTTTGTTCGAGCTCGGCTCGACCGTAAATGAGCCAAGCCCTTAATGATTCAAGCCTGATTTATTTACTAAATGAGCCGAGCCTAGCCTACTTTTTCGAGCCGAGTTTTGGAGTGTTAAGCTTGGCTTGTTCACTAAATGAGTTGAGCCCAAAACTCGAATTCGAGATCGTGCTTGGCTCATTTACGAAACGAGTCGAGCCGAGCCGTAGGACTGTAAACGAGCCGAGCCTAGTTTTATTTTGTTCGAGCTCGGCTCGACTGTAAACGAACCAAGCCCTTAATGATTCAAGCCTGATTTATTTACTAAACGAGCCGGGCCTAGCCTAGCCAACTTTTTTGGAGCCGAGCTTTGGAGTGTTAAGCTCGGCTTGTTCACTAAATGAGTTGAGCCCAAAACTCGAATTCGAGATTGTGCTTGGTTTGTTTACTAAACGAGCCGAGCCGAGCCCTAACGAGCCGAACCTCGGTTTGTTTACAGCCCTAACACCCGTATATGTATACTTGTATACATAATATATGATGATCAATATTCTACTATTTTGCATAAACCAAAGAATTGTTGAAGTTGTATATAAGAGTATTTTTCTGGGGAATTTCTATATTGCATTCTTTGAGATTTTAGTTTTGCATCATAATATGTTGATCATGTTTGGAGTTTTAAACTTTGGCAACCCCTAAAAGAAAATCTTGGTTCCGCTTCTGCTGAAAAATAGTTTTGTACCCGATTTACCCCTCCTGGTCTCTAGTCATCGAGACCCCCCACTGGGGACTAAATTGTCTGGTAGGAGTCTTCTCTTGAAATTTTCCCCAGATGGGTTTACAAGCTCTTCTGCTTTGGCATACCTAAGTTTTACCTTAAGGTTGTTTCTGCTACCAAATTACTCCAATGTGGAACTAATTATGTTTATATGCAGGGAGTCAACGACGGGCCGGAGAGCTTTCTTCATGATCATCATTCCCTGTTACGTTACGCTTAATCTTTCATCCCACCAAAGTCAGATCCGGGGAATTTTGTCTTTTTTTTTCACCATTATTAGTAGTAGTATTACTTTGACAAACGATTAGACAGTAGAGGGTATTCATTTTTAAAGTTTGAAATACTAGTAGTTAGTTAATAAAGTGAAATTACGGTGGAATTACCCACGATTACATTATTATTCTTTAAAATACGTCGATTTATGGATAATTAATATAGTTCAGTGCAGATTATACCCTAGAATTTTTTTTTTCTATTGGCTAGGCATTTCGTTCCAATTTCTCATGGTTCTATCTTGTATAGTGAAAGCTTTACTACCACTGCCTTTATATTTATTTTTTGATCTCTATTTCTGAATATCGTTCAGATAAAAAAGTTTTACTACCCACGTCTCATAAGGGATGGATGTTCCAATTTTGCTGACATTTCTGGTTCGCATTGTGCTGTTGTTTCTTTGGAATCGTTTATGTGTGTTGTATAACTTTGGTTAGAGATTAAATTTTTTACATCGTCGGTGTAAACATTTGTTTCCTCCAAATCAATTATATTGTGCCACATCGTTAAAACAGTGGTCCCAATTATTTGAACACGGTGACGTGGCACAATGTAATTAATTTGGAGGAAACAAATGCTTATACCTAGAAATTTATCTCCTTTGATTATACTGTCTGTTGAATTATATTATCTTCTACTGATTTCTAGACTTGCTCACAACACCACAAATTTTTTATCCTTATTCAAAAAAAATTCGTATCACTTGGTTTATCCTCATTTTTTTGGGGATTATTGCATCCTCATGACGAGAGGAATCTAAAAAGTATAAAATTTTGATCGAAATTCAATATTTTTTGAATAAAGACGAAAAAAGTGACTTATTGGCTTATTTTTGTCTTTATGTGGCTTTTATTTGGCTCATTTTTTGCGGAAAAGCTAGTGACTTTTTTAGAAGAAGAACCCCTCACAGAAAGATACGAGATATAATTGGGCTTTCGCTTTTGTGATTATTTTTCTCAGATAGTAATCTATTTGTCAGAAAGATAAATAAACAAATATGCAAAGAAAATATTCCTGATTCATTACTGATACAAGCGGGAATATGATCCATGCATGTCGCTTTAGTTATACTCCAGCACTATACAAATCTAAGGTCCAAAGTCTCCAAACCTAAGTCAAATTAATTACGAACATGAGCGGGAGCGCGTGAAAGTGTTTTTGGAACACATCCCAATCTGCTAAGATTCGTAAGAGCGAGGATCAAGGGCACAAATGCAAGGCATTTTGAAGGATTACGTGATTAAAGTTCCGAACGAAATAACTATGATTCTGTTTTCAAGATTTTACAGGGGCGCTTTTTATATGATGATTGTGATGTGGTGGAAGATTTGTCTTGGTGAAAAGCAGGTTCCTACTTCTTCACAAACTAGTAAATTAATAGGAGAGTATCCCATAGACTGGGGGGATCGCAGTGCTCAATGCGCATGACGCAGAAGGTGGTGGTGTTTCACCTTCCTCCATTTGAGATGCTCTGTTTTCAATCTCAATCCATGTGCGCTACCGCCTACCTGTACGGAAACCAGCAATTCCATTGATTCTTGATACTCTCTCTCTCTCTCTCTCTCTCTCTCTCTGATAATGCCAGTGCAAGCATCAACCAGGAACCATGTCCTTTTTCAAATTGTTAAAACTAAGTATTGAATTACTGTAAGGTTAAAACAAAGTTTACAAGTATATGCAAGTGTATGAAAATAGTATCTTGGGTCTCTGGTGGCCTTTGCCGTCGTGTCCTTAGTTCGTTTAATATGACAATATGTCTGTATCCTTTTCAAAATTAATAAATTTCTTTTGCCGAGGGAAAAAAAAGAGGTAAAAATCAGAAAGACCCCCTCATCTATATCACACTATCCCTTAACACCACTTATCTTTAAACCAAGTCGAGGAGACCCCACCATCTATGATGCTATCACTTAACACCCTTCCGTCAATATTCCGTCCAATATTTGGATGGAAAGTGGTCACATGACCCATGTGACTTAAAAAAAATATTTTGTGTCAAATATGCCCTCCAAAATGGAGGGAGAATTTCCCTTTATTTCAACAGGAGAATACGGGCATGTTTGGTTATTTCATTTTTGCATTTTTGGTGTTTGGCTACTTCATTTTACAATCCATTCTCAGAAAATGAGTTCACCGAATTGTGGTTCAGAGACAAGAAGCCAAAAAGAGGCTTGGAAGTCCCCCCCCCCCCCCCCCCCTTTTTTTTTTATTGGCTCAGCATAACATTGGTGGAATGGGCCCGTTTGCATTTTTCTTACCAATCCATGATATCTTAAACGATCAGTTAGGTCGATTGTATTGCTGCAATGATTAGTTGGCAATAGCTATGATTAGATAAGAAAAGACAAACAAGATATATATGGAACACATGAAGTTTCTTCTTGTTGTTTTTCATGATATCCCCAAAGAAAACTTGAATGCAAAACACACAGAAAAAACTCAAAACGCGGATACCCCATGAAGAAGTTTCCTACACGAACGAACATCTCAAGTCTCAGCCAACCAAAAAATGTACATTTTCCATTAAAAATCATGATTCATCATGACTGATCATTCTCTCTTTTCCCACTTATGGTGTTGTGATCATAATCTAAATAATTATGGTGTTGTTACTGGCCACTGGCCGGCCAGTATAGTCATTGTCTCTGCCATCATCATTTGGCAAATTTCCCACCATTAATTCTCACACATTTTATGCTTTTCTCCTACCACTAGCTATCTAAGGTTTACTCTCACTAATTCATCATTGTTCGAAGTGCCATTTACTTAGATGCAACTATACATAGCTTTGTAATTTCTAGCAGAGCCGGCATCAGAGTAAGCCCCACAAAGACTTCGGGTTTGGGCAACCCCCACCATGGGACAATAAAAAAATGTAAGGAGAATTTGTTTTCTTCGAAACAAATTGTGCGAATCATAAAGCACTATAACTGGGGTTACATTTGATTTTTATTTTTTGATGTAATTCAAGTTCAGAAGCACAAATGTAACCTTAGTTTTTTTTTTTTTTTTTGACTCGTATGTTTTTTTAAATTTTTTACGAGTTAATAATAAGTGGCAACCAAACTTAGGGTCGGACTTGGACAACCCGAACATCGGAGCCGACATTCAATTTCTGTACCTTGGTTTCGCATTTACGTCTTGTGCCTTTGACCACAAGATCAAAACTATGTTCTTAACGATAGGATTTCTTAGAACTTTCGAAAAAAAAAATATTTTCACGACTTCGAGCATATCATGTATATCTCTACGTCTTTATTGGCTTTCAGGTTTTACTTGCATGGGCTGGTTAATTAAGTTGTGTTTTCAAGTATGGGCTTTGTTTCCTAGTTGTGTTTTCATCTAGTTAGTATTAAACTGAAACTGGTGCGTCTGTGGGAAACGAGTAGTTCTTTGAGATCAATCATGACGTCGACAGAGCCAATGACCCCACTAACGAACAATCCAAACAGATGATCAAAAAAAAAAACAATCCAAACAAGAATGGAGAGTTGGAACCCCCGACTGCTCCAAAGAAAGCGGCGCAGGAAAAATACAAAAAGATGGTGGCAACGAGTCGGTCACTGCAGGGGATTCAGGGCCCCAAAGATGGAAGGGGTGGTTCGAAGTCCGCACGTAGAGACAACTGGGACAAACCCCGGTCTCGCCGTGAAGATGAGCCACAAAGATCACATAGGCAGTCTAAGAGTATTCTGAGACTTGTAGGGAAGTCCCGAGAGAAAAGAGCGTTTTCCAACACTACGCGGATTTATTCCCCGGGCAGAAACTGTAAGCCTAAATCCACCACAAGCTACCTATTTACCAGTTGGATTCTTTACTCTCAAAGACACCCGAAACGCAACCCACAAGACAGACCCTTCATCTGTGCTGTGTTATCTTCAGAATCGGCTAAAAAAAACCAGTGGCTAGCATTCTAGTTATTAATTGAAAAAGAGCACTAATGTATGGGCCGAAATTCGGCCCAAAGAACATCTGATGCAGCTAGACTACTACATATAGTAGCAGAGTCCCCTCTATCAGACAGCCAGAGCCTAGAAATATGGCAGATCCAAGGTTCGGAACAAGGATTCGTAATGCTGAATAAACACACACAAACTGCATCTCTCTCCATTCATATCCTTCGATCTATTCATATGTACCAAAAAATAAATAAATAAACAATCCTTCTATACATTGAAAATATTGCTTCAATCAGACAAATGCAAAGCAAAAACCAAACCATTAGACAACTACGAGGTTGACATGTCACAAGTTCTCTACGCTACAAGAAATGGGATGATCATGGACATAAACGTGTCATATGTTAGCGTTGCTGAACCAGTGTAACGGGGATCCTTCTCCTTGAATTTTTCAGTCAAACCCTGAAATTGCATCGACACTATTAGTGAGATTACAAACAAATTAAGATAAATGGAAAGATTCAGGACTGAGTGCAATTTTTTACTCACCTTCACAATCATCCCACACCTGTACATCAAATAAAACACATTGTTCAGAGATCACGAACATCCAAAGTATTAGAAGTACCGGAAGTAATGTATTTACAGGGAAAAAAAGCCTTACTCAACGAAACTATCAAAATTCAGCTCAACTCGACGGCCACTCCCGTCATCATATCTTGAAATCAGAACTTGAAGAACAGAGGCTGGAATTGCATATCCGAGACTGTATAGAGCATCCCTTAGTTCCATGGAATCAATTTTCCCACTCCGATCTCTATCAAATCTCTCAAAAATGGCCTGTTGTAGCAGCAGCATAAATGTAACTTCTCATGAGCTCATAAAATTGTCCTAGGTGAATGATATAAGTATATAAGCAAAAAGCATGATCCTTGAAACATTGACTGATTGGAGAATGGACACTGTTTGAACATAACGTCAACAACTC
>CM033793.1:20323774-20373774 GCA_019656835.1 Rhododendron ovatum | reverse complement strand
GAACAGACATACAATGCGGGTCAATCTTCAGTCAGAGTGCTCAGAAGACCACTCCTACGGGCTACAAGATATGGCCTCCCCACTCAATGATTGAGGTTTAATTTGCATCAGTTCCTGTTATTTACCTTGAACCAATTTATTAGATTGATTTGGTTGACAGATATTTTGATGCGAAGCTGACCATAATCTTGCTGGTTCGTAATGTTCATAGAGCCTTGTATGCAAGATGTGTCAAAAGCCTGAAAACTTTGTTACGCATAACTTGCCTAAACTAAGGATTCTGAATCCCGGTATGGGCATATGTATCAGTATCCAGGGGTGGAGCTACAGACCTGACCATGAAGGTCTATACGCAAGTAAATAATGGTACTCGTGCAGCCGATATTTAGAACCCTATTGATGTGTATAATGTGTATGTGTTACGTAGTATACCAGGTATGCATGTGTTGAATAGTGCAGAATGTAGAACTAGTGCAGAATTGCAGGATGGGAGAATTGCAGCATATGTTGAATGCACTTGGGAGAACTGCATCAATCCCTCCAGAAAGATGGCTTCTATTCGAAGGATGCACTAATCGTCACATCCCATAAGGTAGTATCATGATAGTTTAAGACTTCATTTCAAGCCAATGTCCTAGTTTTGTACTTTAGTCCTCTTGTAATTTTACTTCAAGTTGTAGAATTCAGATTTCTACCATTCAATTTGAAGTAGCAGGAGGAGCTATAATTGGGATCTTCCTATGAATAAGGTTTGAACGGAGTTCTTTCTACGGATCAAGTCCATGTTCCTTGTTTGTTCATATACTCTACTATGCAGGTTTGCAGCCATTCTCTCATTGTTTCCACACACACAAAAAAATACTCAAGTTTTCTCCATTAAGGCAAACAAGAACCTAAAAAGAAACCTTTCCCTCCATTCCAATAACTGCCAAGTGTTCCTGAATCATTTTCCAATTCTTTGTCACTCGGATCACACGTGATTCCGATGTTCATCAAGAAAACCCTAATAAAATCTCCCCTTTCAAACAAAACAAAATGCCTAGTGGGAATCATACTTGAGATCATTCCCTCAACTTTGGATGCTAAGCGCAAACATGGACCGTGGGAGTCTAAGACTCTGGCAAGTCCACACCAATAGAAATTGGTAGTTTAAAAAACCACCAAATAAGACTTACATTTTGTTTGATAAAATTGAAAGCTGAAGCTAAAAGCTGAAAATTAAGAACTGAAAACAAAATGCTCAATTTTCTAAGTGAAAAAGCTTTTCATTAAAATGTTAAGAGCTGAATTAAAACAAATAACTTATTTGATCCAAAGAAAAAGAAAAACTTCTATTTCAGCTTTACTAATGGTCTATGCGCAAAGACGGAACACCTCCTGTCTCAAAATCTTCACTGCATTTTTTTTTTATAAATTGAAATTTACATGGTGGTCCACTCCCAAAAAAGAATTGAAAGTGAGTAGGTATGTGGCCCTTTTCTCACAGATGCAATGGTTATATTTATCGAGAAGAAAATTGCTGTGAAAATCAATTCTGACTCAATCATAGATGAGTTTCGGGATCTAAGGGAGCATCACATTCCATTTTTATACATGTTGAGGTAAACCAATGGGCAACTTTTATTTTTTCCACCTTTTAGTTGCTTTTGGTTTGTTAAGGGCACCTAGATATTGTGTTTTGTATGGGTGCTATTTAGATATTTAAATGCTTAGAATCCCGAACGTTGAAATTTTAAAATCTCGTTGTTCTTTTGCGGCCTCCTCGTATACAAAATTCTAGTTCCGTCCCTGTCTATGCATTTGTGGTAGCGGTGGGAAGGTGGTGGGAGAGGCGGTTACATTATTCGGTGGTGTCATGGGGCTAATGGTGGTGGTGGTGAAAAGATGGCGATGGTAGGGGGTGGTGTTGGTGGTGATGGTAGAGATCGGTGTATAGTCATGGTGTTGAAAGTAAAGTGGTTTAATTGCTACAGTAGAAGGTGGTACCGGAGAGATAGAGGTGGTTGGAGCTGTGAGGGTGGCGGTGAGAGATGGCCGTGGTGCAGTGGTGGAGTTGTAGCAGAGGTGATGGTTGTAGAAGGATCGTGGTAGGGGGTGGTACTGGTGATGACGGTAGCGAGTGGTGGTGCAATCATGTGGCGGTAGAAGTAGTGGTAAAGATGGTGAACTGGTTGTGGTTGTGGTAGCGGTGGAGGCGATTGAGTGGTGGTGGCGGCAATGAAATGGTGGTTCTAGTGGTGTTGGTGGCGATGGTGATTGTGGATGGTGGTGGTTCAAGGAGTGGTAACATTTATTTATAAATTCAGCCAAAATTAAGTAAACAGTAAGCTACTTTATTTTTATGAACTTTTTAGCGTACATTTTAAAAGTCACTTAAAAACTTTAAGCATATGATTATCAAAACTACTTAATTGGGTATCCCTTAACACATCCAGTTTTAAGTGCTGAATTACATTATCAAACAACAGCTTAGAAACGATACTAGTTCTATGTTTCCTATTCCTTATTTGAACCGACAAAGAAATATTTGGTTCAAAAAAACCAACCAACAAAGAAATAAAGACCACTCACCCGCCATTGACCAAGACAACTCCACAATGCAGCAAACTCTTTGGGCCCTGTCAATACACACGTACAATTTTCAATAAGTTGAACATTGTACACAGTTTGAGAGAATGACACTTTTGACCGAAGACAAGTTGAAATGTACATGGATTCCCCCCAAACAATACCAAATGTGTACACGCGCACACAATATATTCTTTGAAAAACAATACTTCCTCCGTCCCAAAATAGATGACAATTTTTGAAATTTGTGTTATTTTTCATTACTTATATTTCTCAATCTATAATGTTTTTCTTGAGTTTAAAAATTTTGTATAATAGAACTGATCGAGAACTATCAAATAAGATACATATTGCATATTTTTTAATATTCGTATTAAAAGATATAAGAAATTGAAATTAGAACAGTTATCAAAAATTGTCATCCAATTTGAGACGGAGGGAGTAACTTGTTTGGCTTCGTTTACGATATCCGTTTTTTTCTTTTTCTAGAAACCTCGTGAAACTTGTCTAGTTTTTGTTTTCAAATGAGGGAAAAAAAAAAAGTACAGGGGAAAAAAAGATGCTTCACAATTAAGAACATTGGACATTTCAACTTTCCCTTGCTCTTATTTTCGAAATCACAAAAACTAAAGCCCTTCCATACGATTCATGAACAGGACCGAATAAGTATGGTTAAGAAAAATCGAATTTAGTTATCAAAAATCTATTCCCTAAGAAATTGGGTGGATTGGTTGTTAGGGCCCGTTCCAGTTTTGAAAAAAAAAAAAAAACTTTTAGAAAATGAAGGTAATTGCAAGCTCAAAAATCATGTGTTTACGCAAATAATTTTTCTATCAATAGTGATCTTGTTTGATAGATCTTATTGAGATCTTTTAAATGGTGCAAAAAAAATTGAAAAATTATTTTTCATTTATATTATATTTGAGCTTAAAATTATCTTCTTTTAAAAAAAAATTTAAAAAGAAAGCGGAAGGGGCCTTTATATTAAAAACCAATCAAGATAATAGCAATTACTAAAGAATGAAGATACCAAACTCAACTATAGACCAATTAAACTGAATGAAACCCAATTTAACCAAGGAAAAATACTAACTAAAGTCCATTGCGATTTGGGTAATAGCAACAAGAAAAAGGGAACATTAATACTCTCAAAAATGTGCATGGATATCGGTGAAAGATGTATCGGAGTTCTAACACGTTAGCCGGTCGCTTTAACCAAAGCAACAGAAACAAAAAACAAGTCCCGAAATTCTCACCAATTCTTAGAGATTCGCGGGGATTCTTGAACAAGAACATGAGCAACCGGATGGTGTCAAGGCTGAACCGCTGGTAACCCGAGGAGAGAGCCTGCTGGAGCTCCAACTCGTCGATGAACCCACTCCGGTCCCTGTCCACCATCTGGAAGCTCCGAATGACTTCCGGGTGGGTCCCGGGTGGGAAATCAGAGTGCCCATGTGACCCGTAACTGGTATGACCGTAGTAGTTCGTGGGTGCAGGAGGGTACGGGTAGCCCGACCCGCTTGGATCGGGCGCCGGTGGTGCGGAGGGGGCGTAGGATTGGGAGTGGTAAGACATGGGGTTGGGTTCTGTTCTGTTTGGTTGTTGGTGGAAAGAAAATTGAAGAAAGTGCGTGGGAGTTTTTTTTTTTTGGAAGAAGATGAAGATGATGCACTGGGAGGCGGTTTGCAGTTTTGAAATATTTAAAACAAGGAGAGAGAGAGAGAGAGAGAGAGAGAGAGAGAGAGAGACAAAGTTGACAACGTATTCGGCTAACCACGCGGTCGGTGAGCAATTTCGAAAATTATTCCTATTTTCGAAATAAAAAATCTTTCATGTTTGGTTGCTAGTTTAAAACAAATATTGCATGAGACATGTTACAAACACAATACTTTGCAGAACGTTACGCACAATATGTCAAGGTGACATTGCTTTATTGGGTATCGAAAAAACATCAATCCATCTAGTTATTAAAAAAGCAATGCTAATTTCCGTCTTTATTAGGTATCGAAAAACATCAATCCATCTAGTTATTAAAGAAGCAATGCTAATTTCCGTCTGAGCCCCCCATAAAAAAAGAAAAAAGAAACAATGCCACATTGGCAAGTTGTGCACAATGTTATATACAATTGTTGTGTTTAAGATTTTTTCATATTGTTTCTACTCCCTTCGTTCTGCAAAGATAGCCTACGAAAAGATGATTTCTAAAAAACTCAAAATACTTTCGTGCATTAGACTATTTGTAGGAGACTTTTTTGTGAGATAGATGGAGTAAGTTTCTTTCTTTTTAATTTTTTGTAATCTATAGTCATATATTTCCATACCTTATTGACTTTTAACAGAAAGGGCATTCGAAATTACTGACAAAAAATTCTCAATACTCATAAATTGTCCACCGACTAATTTGTAAATCTGCTATTGAAAACTAATTTTTGAAATAAAATCAATAAACATTAACTGAGAAAGATTTCGGTATCCCACAGGACTGTTTTCCATTTCCTCTTCCTCTAAAAGTTCTTGATGAAATGGATGGCATAGTAGCTTGCTAGAAAGTAGAAACCATCCTATCCTATCTATCGAAAGGGAAATGAAAAAGAAATTAGAAAGCATAATATGATTCCGTCACTAGTGAACGGTGAGATTGGTCACTCAAAATTAGTCGAAATTGAGTTGTCGAAAATAATACGTGCTCCTGTCATATCTACACACGGTAGTTTCACAACCAAATTAAGGCAACTTCTTGAATTTAATGGTCATTATTAAGACTAGAAAACCAGGTATTTTACACGTTTGACGACTGGTGACCTATTCTTGTACGGTAATTGTAAAGCTCCTTCCTCTTTTCTTTTTTTGCCCTTCCGGAACATCCAAGTAACGTTTTAGCTGAGGCCCTCACCAAATAAGACCGTCATTTGGGAATTTTGGTGGAGTTATTCCAATGGATGACGATGATTATGCATTGCATCACCTGGGCAGACCAGAATTGAGTATATCCTTTCGCATTCTTGTACAGAGGATAAAATATAGTAGAATTTTAATATGGAAGGTGACTAATCAACAATTTAAGATTATGATGGGTGCATTCCGAGGGAGATTTTTCGGTCTGATTATGCTACAAATGCGACATTTTGCACATCATGCACACGTATTGATGTGGCATTGCTTCATTGGGTATTGAAAAAACATCAATTCACCCTGTATCAATGAAACAATGCCACATGTGCACGATGTCGTAGTATCAATTATTGTGTTATAAAAAATTTCCCTCTTCAGTGACACATACATTATTCCAGATACACCGAATAATTTGCAATGTTTGTCATTGATTATTTGGGTAAGAACAATGAAGAAATTGTTTAGGAAATAAATTTGTGGAGCTATCTTTTTCTCTGCTTTCCTCCGGGGTTTTTTTTTTTCCTCTGCTGAAATCTCTGCACGATATTTTAACCAACCGCGGTCTAGCAACGACCATTCTTTGACAGGGTGAATTACACGGATTCTTCTTGTGGTTTTCGCCAATAAAAGTTCTGAGAATGCATTCTTCCATATAAAACACAGAAGTGAAGAAAAATGTTAGCAAAACAATAAAAGTCCAAATATAATATTTGTCAGGATTAAGTACAAGGATGGCTGGAGCACAACGAATTTGTTTCAGCTTCCGTGGACTAGTTCAGCATAGGCCATGATAACATACTGAAAAACGAAAACAAAAAAATTATAAAATGGTCCTGCATCTCACTGTTATGCTACCAAATTACTATAACACAGGGTTGTTAGGGTAAAGAACACCATTCTTTAGTGTGTAACCGCTACTGTCGGACTCACCTTCTATGAGAGAGGCTTGTCCCAATCTTTGTCCAGTAGGTATGCAAGTAGAAATGCTTCTTTAGTTGTCATCAGGAGCATCATTTTCATCTTCATTAATGTTAGCGTCCCCCTGATCTTGCATGTCTTCTTCACCTCCATTTTCCACAGGTGACTCCTTTATCTTCTTCTTCTTATTGGCTTCCTTTGCCTTTGATGCAGACCTCTTTCCAGCATTCTTCCCCTGATCTTGCATGTCTTCTTCACCTCCATTTTCCACAGGCGACTCCTTTATCTTCTTCTTATTGGCTTCCTTTGCCTTTGATGCAGACCTCTTTCCAGCATTCTTCCGCCTAAACTCTGCCAAAAAAATATATATATGTCAATAGAGAAATGGGAATATTGTGAAGCACCCTTGCGAATGCCAGCATGTCCTGATATCTGTTTGGATCTTGAATATTCTGAAAGGAAGGAAAGAAAAAAGATTCTAAACTGGATTGACTTTTCCTGTGTAGTAAAGAAGAATCAAATATCTTTTCCTTTCCCTCCACAAATCCAAGATCCACATACATTTGCAAAACAGCAATTTGTTACTACTGCTTCCATACTCTTCAAAATAGAGATGGCCTCTACATATTTAACTTCATCTTCTTACAGTTCCTTCAAGGGAACATCGCTCATATCAAAGTTTGTGAAATGCACAGAGGCAACAAAAGAGACTGTTAAGCCAGCAGTGAGTCTAGTAGTAGTAGGAAAACCTACAAGAACACAAAAGGACTGATTAAGGTAGAAAACATATGCTCCTAAGCCCGCAAAACCTACTTCTGGAAGTAAAGAAATAGAAGATAGACCGAAGCATATGACGTATAATTCAGGGATATATCGACAACGGACCAAGAAAAATTATTCATAACCTAGTGAACATAGAAACTGAAGCCACCAACCTGCCTAATATCAAAGGTCCAAGACTAGCCGGAAGGGTTTGGGTCAGGTCAACCTATTCTCTAATTATCGACCCATATATTTTATATTCCATGCATTTGTATCCACAAAAATTGTTCAGGGAGGACAGTTTGCTTTCAAGACAAGGGCCTAATCTCACAAAGAAACTTCTGGAAAATGACAAATTTAAGAAGCAGAAGGAATCTAGAATGCGTAATGCCAGTTCTATTCTATATTCATTAATGTGCTGGCTCTCATTGTAGCCATCAAACACAAAAGGCAAATGGCCAAACAGCTATTGGCTGTCCTCATAACAATTTCTGCGTTAGAAGGCAATTTTCCTTCATACTGTTGTATTTTCTTATAATAATGCAATTTTTAAACCAAACAGCATGACAACATCAACGCAAACGGGATACAACCAATAACCCCAACTCTGTGTCATTTAGATTTCATTGAAAGATACATTCTCACAGCAATGGGAAAGATACATTCTCCATGCAACACATCAGAGTTCTGCAAATCCTTCTGCACTGACATTGACTTGATGTGTCTAGGAAATTTTTAGAAAGATGATTTCCAAGTCTTACCCATTCTTCTGCACTGATATTGACCTGATGTCTCTTTGATATTTTAAGGATGATTTCCACAACATTCTTCAATAAACCGCCATTTCATCAGTAGGGAAGAAGCAGGCAAATTTGTTTCCATTGTAGGTACATAGATATACGGCATAGTCTACCACGTCATCGACACAATAACATGCCACCCCATATTATCATCTCCACAATACAAGGAATCCCGAATCCACATCTAATGTTTGCTAGTAAACTTTACAACAAGGTACTCACTAATCCTATGAAACAGTCTCCACACAAAACTAAATCCCAGCCCTTAACCTTATACCTTGCTGCAAATGAACCAAGCTGTTCATGAAGTGTTTGAGGCTCGACTCGGTAAAGGCTTTGATTGAGTTCGGCTCGTCTACTAAACGAACCAAACCTAAGCCTCAATTTTAGGCTCGTTTATTGAATGATCCGAAACCAAACCTGACAATATTAGGCGCCATTAGGCTCGCAAACTTCGCATATATTTATATCATTTGAATGTCATGTATAAACTTATATAATGTGTATAACTGTATATATAATCAAAAAAATTAACTTGTACATCTATAATCTTTTACAGGTACTATAAACTTATACAGAGTATCACATATGCATATGTTTTTATAACTAGATACGTATGAACTTATTTATGTACATAATAAAAAATTTATTTTTAGCTCTAGACCTGTATGAGAGGGGCCACTGTTTAAGTGGTATTCTGAGAGCAGCCACTTTGTGCATATTGCCAAAGGTTAGGTCTGTTTCCAATCTTTCCCCTCCCATACCCCCAATGATTGGGGACTACATGGGTTCTATTGTTGTTGTCATTGTGACCTGTATGAGAGCATAAATACATGATAATTTTGGTTCCTTAAGCCCGTGAACAAGCTCGAGTTCGACTCAAACTTGGGCAAGCTCAGCTAGTCAAATTTTCATTGAGAACTTAATAAATGAACTTGAATATTCTAAAGCTTGGCTTAATTGGGCTCGTTTGCAGCCCTATGTACCACACTAACATCCCTGAAATCCTAAGCACAATTGCAAGAAAGGGTGAAGAAGTAGGAAGAGAAGATGAGCTTCCTACATTCAGCAATCTACTCTTCAATCCCATCTATAATTCTTTTAGTTGAGAAAAAATAGCCAAAACACTAGTAAATTAAAGCAAATGCAGCTTTCCAGTCCTGATCATGACTGTCATATCAGTGTAGTTGTCAATCAAAAAAATAAACGCTCCTCTAACTTTACTGTACTGTCTTTTTTGCCTCATCCAGATTGAGAAACCATTTTTCCACATCAAACAATATTTTTTCATTTACAACAATGCTTTTCTTGTTGTGAAATGAAAGGGAGGAACCATCAAGACTTCACCAAGGAAGTAGGGCTCTTACAGCATTTTGTCTGATTAATACTTTAAGAATTCTGCTACACAGGGCCCTTCTACTGGCTACAGTCTACTTGTTCAAGAACAATCCCACCATCAAACCTTAAACCTAATAGGTTATTGATCGTTTACCATTTAATACTTGTAAGTACCATCTGTGGAACTTCCAACGTTTCTTGTGGAGCAATCCACCGATGTTCGTAGCTTATTTAATTTACTCTACATGTTAACCAACCAATGGAAAGCCTTAGTATTCTCATCCTACCCTTCAAGTATAATTCTGCCCTAAACTAATATTCTGACTTGCAAACACATGCAATCAGTCTTTTAGGATAGCAGACAAACTACATTGACACTTATACGAAGTTAGTCATCATTCATCGTCAAGCTCCAAAATCACATCTACAACTAATGTCTCCCTCACATCCAATCCGAAAAAACAGATGTCCGAATTTAAAAAATAGGTATTTCTTTTCTTTTCACTCTTTTAAAATTAACTACATGAGCCACATGCATCACAGGGCCTCGTTTACCTAATTGAAGTCATGTTAGTTTCCATTTCAACAAAGAGAACTCATAACCAAGCCCAAGAAATGTACATTTTGCTGTTGGACACAAAATGTAGATGACTGAAATCACAATTACCAACAACGTGATCGGATCACTTCTGTAAATAAGAACACTTGAAGGTTGACATTGATGTCACCAAGTACCAAGAATCTACCAACTAAATCTTCAGGGAAAGGAAGAGGAAAAGAAATGAAATGAGATACGCGCCCAAAGTGAGTGGCCAGGTACTCTCATGAAGTATGCACACTTATGTATATGTACACATGTACAGAGAGATATTGGTAAAGAATACTCTGTGAAAACAGGCTGTTAAGTTTATTGCAGGGGAATTTCGTTGTGAGGTTTAGTGGATAGGCTGTAAAATTGTGCTCAAAGCCTCAAACTCCAGCAACTATGCTGGAATGCTCTAACATAAACTATTCGCAGCAAGTCTAATCGTACTGCAAATATAAACTCGCTATGTAATGGTGTCACACTGCAACGAATGCTGATTGCCGGATTTTCAAAGTTTGCTACATTAGAGCGTTAAGCACTGTTGATTTGTCATGATGCATAACATATGGTTAAAGGCTTAAAGCTGGCAATATGTGATGGACCTGATGGTAAACTTGTTCTCCTATATAGCATTTCCACATATAATTGGTCCAAATTCGCACTTTTACAAACAATGCAACTTGCATTCCTTGTGTTGGTATTTGGTATGTTGATCCTCCACAACTCCAAGCAACAAATGAACATTAACTCTATCCCTTTGTAATTGGGCACCAGACAGAATTATCTATAGTTGCAGTTTAGAGCTTGAAGTTCACCCAACGGGCTTTTAAAGAGAAGAAAATTCATTCAAACTCACAAACCTTCAAGAGAAGCTTTTAACGGCCCAACAAACTCAGGGAACTCCATTTCTTCAAGTGCTTTAAATACATCTTCTGCATTGATGGTTTGCCTCTTAGACTCCTTACAAATGTCATTTGCCCTGCACATTGACATCATTCAAAAAAATGTTACCGTTTTTATTAGCTCATCTCCACCATCTAGTAAAAATTCTCTTCTTCAAGGTTTCTACGGCCAAATACATATTGATTATTCATGTCAAGTTCAACCATCAACGTAACTCACACTTCATACCCATCCATAAGGGGGAATTTCCCTTTATCCAAAGTTCAATAAGCATCTCTGTTCCTTTTGTTTCTTTCTTTTGTATTTAGCGTGTAAAAAAAATCCACAAAATAAAAAGTAGTGTATAGCCCAGTCGAAGTGCACCAAACGTAAGCATCATGTTGTATTTAACAGTCAATCTGATATAATCGAAAGAGAGCTTTATCATGTTGTATTTAACAGTCAATCTGATATAATCGAAAGAAAGCTTTATCTATAAGGTTCTAATTCTTCAATTTCTTATTATTTCCCAAGCCCACTTCTGCATGTATACACTCCAACCCTACTCTCTATTTTTGTTGTACATTGAATCTAATTTAACATGGTTCGAGATGTGACATGACTCGTAATGCGGCATTGTCACAGTCAAATAGGCAAAATGCCTAGCCAATTGGAGTTGCGAAAAGAGGGTATCGCTTGATATTTACGGTAAAAGGCCCAACTTTCCTGGCCCCTTGGAGATGTTCCAAATCCAATTTGATGCCTAACAGCAAATAGGACTTCAAAGTACCAAATGCATGACTTAAAAACTGAGGAAATTGGGTAATGAATACACACTTTTAACCGATCAAAAAACAAAAGCTCTAATCGTGTGGAGTACAAGAAACAAACACACGCAGGCAACGTAAAAAGAAAAAACCCTAGAATTGCTAGACTAATAACCCTAGTGTTTCAGTAGAAATCGTTTTTAATTCTTTCGCAGACAAATTCGAAAATTACTTCAGAAATACAGCAAAGATGTATATTTAATAGCGTACATGGCGGAGAGGTAGTGGATGAAGATACGGGCGCTCTCGGAGAAGGCCATGAGAGCTTCTTTGAAGACGGATATGTCGGCGCCGTCCTTGGACAGCTGGGAGAGCTTCTCCTTCACCACCCTGCGCACGATAGCCTTCGGCAGCTCCTCCGCCTCCGGTATTACTTTTTTGTCCACCGCCGCTTTCTCCACCGCTGTTTTCTCCGCCATCTCTCTCTCTCTGACAAAATCAGAATAGGATGTTCTTCTGTGGCGCGTTTTCTAGGTTTCGTTCCCGCCACTGCAAAGGTGAACTAGCCCAATATAGAATAGGCAAAGGATTAACTAATAGGAAAAATAAACTTGAAAATTTTGTGTGAAATAAGTAAGATTCATCGCAAATACCTACCCTTTTGGAGTTTTATCATTTTTATTAGAATATTTCCAACCTTTTACTCATAATTTTACTCAAATAGGAGTATGAGTAAAAGTTTCATTTTGGTACCAAATATTCCAAATGGCAAACCCAAATCTCAGCAGAAATTTAAGTAAAAACGATATTGTTGTAAATTTAGGAGGGGAGAAATAGCTTTGAAAATTTTAAGTATTCCTTGATTTTAGTAGAACTCAATTGAATATAGATTTGAGTAAAGGAGTGGAGTGGATTTTTAAAGGATCATACTGAAATTTTGAGTTTAAGTAAAAGAAAAGGTTAGGTAGTAGAGAATCTAGAGATGCTCTTAGCCAAATAAGGGGATACCCAAATCCATACCATGTTTTATAAACACCTCTTTTCACTTTCTTATTATTTGTAGGAAAAATTAGCTATAAATACGATAAAATAGTTTTCATTTAGGGGAAGAACGCCATTAAAATAGTTTTTAGTAGAGGTCTTTCAACTTTTTGAGTTATTGAGTCGTAAGAACAAAATATGTTTTCACGGAAAAACTACCCTAGGGTAAAGTATTCTAGAGTTTAGGCACTTTTATTAGATTTTAGAGTGCATTTTCTTATTATAGGGTTTTAGTAGTTTAGGCACTTTCATATGATTTATGGTTTTAGGCACTTTTATTGGATACCCTAGGGTTTTAGGACTTTCGGTTATTAACTTTCACTAATTTTGCAAAAAGTGTATTTTAGTAATCATGTAACACATTTGTCTTTATTTTTTATTGCAAAATGTGTTTGTCCTTGAGCTAAAAAAATGTAAATATGAGAGATTTTTGGCTTATCTCCATTTATTAACTGTGTCATTTCAAATCAATTTTCGGAAGGAAAACATTAAAAAAAGAAAAAGAAAAATACCACCCCCTAAACTTAAACAACATTGGACAAGCAGAGCACTCCATAACTTTGGCCTTGCTTTTGGGCACTGGCTCCGTCCTCAGTTGTAAACATGTACTGTACTAAATATGAAGGAAAACTGCGAGCCGAGGATTTTATATATGGAGATAATACCAGCGCAATTTACCCTTCCTCTGCTGGGATGGTTCAAATTCCAGATTAATTAAAAGTCTTGCACATGGTTTTTTGTCTCTGGAACCGAAGTGAGGCTGGTGTTGGCTGATTTCCTTCATTGCCGTGTGACCTTCCAATTTCCTTGATGGGAACATGTAAAATGTTATTAATGCAGGGGTTAATTGGTAGGTGGTTAACTGATTATATAATGGCATGAGAAGTATTTTTGGCAACAGAGAGGAAGAGAAAAACAGTGTGTGCAAGTGTAAGTCAAGTCTTGTACTTGGTGTGAGAGTGAGTTCTTGGTGAGACTATGTGTATAAGGGGTTGGGTTTGGGTTTTCAAACTCGGGTGTTCTCTTGTACTAATTCTTTCATAGTGAAAGAACGAGATCCTCTTTGTGGAGTAGGTGTGTTATTGCCGAACCACGTAATTTTTGCGTGTCTCTTTCTATGTTATTTTCCATCGTACTTCTATTGGTTGCGATTGTGATTGTGTTTGAATCTCGGTTCTTGGGTGCTTCCGCGTTTAATCCCAACAAGTGGTATCAGAGCCAAGTTTGGTTCTTGACCGGTGTTTGAGATTCGGTTCCGTTACATCCACAATGAGGGCAACGATCAACTCTCAGTTTTCTCTTGAGCAGTTTAATGGAAGCGGCAGCTTTACCCTATGGCAAAGGAGGGTGAAGGATATCCTTGTTCAACAAAGGTTGGCTAGGTTGTTGAAGGGAAAGGATGCGAAGCCGAAGACGATGAAAGATAATGATTGGGAGGAGTTGGAGTCGAAGTGTGTGAGCACTATTCGGCTCTGTATTGCTTATAATATTATCAACCATGTTGTGGATGAGGATTCAGCATCAACCTTGTGGGAGAAGTTGGAAAAGCTCTACCTTGCGAAGAGCTTGACCAACAAGTTGCATTTGAAGAGGCAGTACAAGCTGAAGATGGAGGAAGGTGGGAACCTCATAGAGCACATGAATGTGTTCAATGGTTATTTAGACCAGCTTCGAAAAATTGACGCAAAGATAGAAGAGGAAGACAAGGCCCTTTTTCTTCTTACTTCACTTTTGACTTCCCATGATATTTTGGTGATAACTCTCTTGTATGGAAAAGATACAGTGAGTTTGGAGCAAGTGCAATCGGCGTTGGTTTCTCATTTTACTCAGAAAAAATCAAGTTCTGTGGGTGGAGAAAATTGGGCACTTGCGGTTCAAAGTGAGAATCAGGGAAAGACATCTAATGGTAGATCCGGAGGAAACAATAGGTCCGGGTCTAGTTCTAGAGGAAAGGGTGTACAATGCTATAGTTGCAAAGAATTTGATCATGTGAAGTGCGATTGTCCTTTGCGCAAGAACAAAGGGAAGAAATTTGATGATGCTTCGAGTGCTAGTTCTTTGGTGGTAGCAAATGATGGAGATCTTCTCATAGTCTCCGAAGGTATAAACACTTCTTCTTGTGATGAGTGGATTTTAGATTCAGGTTGTACTATGCATGTTTGTTCCAAGAAAGAATTTTTTGATACATTCCAAGAAAAAGATGGTGGGTCGCTGTTTTTGGGCGATGGAACTCTTTGTAAAATTCAAGGTTTTGGGAATGTAAAGATAAAAATATTTGATGGAGCGGTTCGTACTTTGGGTGGTGTGGCTTATGTCCCGAAGTTACAAGGGAATCTAATTTCACTTAGCCGGATGGACTCCATTGGCTGCAAATATTTTGCTGGAGGTGGAGCCATGAAAATCACAAGCGGCGGTAAGGTCCTAATGAAAGGAGAGAAGTGCAAAGGGTTGTATAGGTTGATTGGCAAAACTGTTTACTTGACAAAGGTTTGGAAACGGTGTGCACAAGAAAATGGGTACCCAAGGTGTGAGTCTTTTGCGGCAAAGACAAAGTCATGTTTCCAAGTTGCCAATGTTTGTGCGAATGTAAATCCTGCTGGTGGAGAGGACGGGTCGAGGTCCTACTCTCGTGTCAATTGATGATTAATTATTGACACAGGGCAGCTACACACGTGAATTGGCCGTGTGGTTTGAATCAAATTTTTGGACCTTAATTTGATTCGGGACGTGTAGCTGCCATTTTCAAGGCTTGGTGGTGGAGCATTGATGCGTCGAATTTTCACCAAGTTGAAGATTTGTTGGGATGGTTCAAATTCTAGATTAATTGAAAGTCTTGCACATGGTTTTTTTGTCTCTGGAACCGAAGTGATGCTGTTGTTGGCTGATTTCCTCCATTGCCGTGTGACCTTCCAATTTCCTTGATGAGAACATGTAAAATGTTATTAATGCAGGGGTTAATTGGTAGGTGGTTAACTGATTGTATAATGGCATGAGAAGTGTTTATCGGCAACAGAGAGGAAGAGAAAAAACAGTGTGTGCAAGTGTAAGTCAAGTCTTGTACTTTGTGTGAGAGTGAGTTCTTGGTGAGAGTGAGCGTATAAGGGGTTGGGTTTGGATTTTCAAACTCGAGTGTTCTCTTGTACTAATTCTCTCATAGTGAAAAAACGGGATCCTCTCCGTAGAGTAGGTGTGTTATTGCCGAACCACGTATTCTTGCGTGTCTCTTTCTATTTTATTTTTCATCATACTTCCATTGGTTGTGATTGTGGTTGTGTTTGAATCTCGGTTCTTGGGTGCTTCCTCGTTTAATCCCAACATCTTCTTCTTCTTCATTTTCTTCTTTTGATAACTCATGCGATCCGTCCAGTTTACGTGCATCTCAATTAATTCTGAGGATCAATCACGCCATTCACTAGCAAAGCCGAGTTAAAGTTGAAACAACCAATGCAATTTGCTTAATACTGACGAGTGATTATACTCAGAAAATAATGCCAGTGGAATTTAAGTAATTGATTAACTAATAATTTGGCACCTACCAATTACGTTACTTTTTTTTTTAATTTTTTTGAAAAGCAAAATTCTACATCTATCATATTTTAAGGGGGATGGGACGGTTGATGAGAGTTAAACTCCCGATCTGGTAGATGGAGGAGCTCTAAGTAGATCGCGCTCCTGCGGCGGAGGGAAGGGATCAGTGGAGGAAGGTGCCCCCTCTATACTTTTTTTTAAAAATTTTATTGCACTTTTAAGTTTTTTATATTTAAAAAAGTACTAATTTATTTCTTTGCACAAAGACACACATATCCAACTCTTCACTCACTAAAAAATAGGGATGAACATTACCTATTTCATTTCGTATTCATACAGGGTCCCAGCCGAAAGGCCTAAACTGTTTATTTTGAAAAAAATCCAAACGAAAGACGTAATCTTTTGATCAATCCTCAAAAAATAATACTTGAATTGCACATTCATGAATGCTTGAGCAAATTATATAAATTTTTTGTCTAAAATCTAAACGATAATTTTAAAGCAAGACACGTATTATTTGATCAAATTGTAACGGATATAGGGATTAACGAATTATTTTTTTTGCTTGAATTATTTAAAATTCAAGGCATGCAAATTGGAAAATGTGGGGTGTTCTACTTTCTAGCCAGTGGTTTGTTTGAAACATGGGGAAATGATTTCTCTTATAAGGATTTGTATGGGACAGAGGAGCTCTTGAATTGCTGTTGGATTGAGCCAAAAGCTGATACTTCTTATTTCAAAGAAGAACTTAACTGGTTGAGGACACCTAGCTTTTTCCAATTTGCATATGTACAAGTGAGATTATTTTAAAACTCCAATTGTTAGCTTTTTCTGCTTATTTGAATCTGCATGTACAAGTACCTTTTAGGGAAAAATACTTAATTCAAGAGTGTTTAAGAGGAATGATTACGATTAATTAAGACATTACTTGATAATAAGCTATTCTACAACGTATTCATCAAATAGTTTGAACTTTTAATTCTCTTATAAAAAGCTACACCAAACACATAAGTGATAACAACTAGGGCCAAATGTAGAGAAGGAGCCCCGGCCGTGCCCCCAGCATTTGGGCCTTGTCCCGAGCTAAAAAATGTGATCCAAATCATTCACTTTGTTAAGCTTAACACATATAGCACCTCTTAAGAAATTCAAGTTTATTGGGCATCATTTGCTAACAAACTACAATTATCTTCAAAAAATGAACACCATATTAATATGCTTTACAAAATTCAAAGCAAAAATAGTTTGATTTGCCATGGGGACTTCACTTTTTGTGAAAGGAGGGGATATATGTCCGTTACATAGGAGACTTTGAGGTCAAATGTAAAAACCTATTACCGCAAAAAATAACTGAAAGAATAACCGAATAACTCCCATTAAGGTAAGGATGGATACTCTGACGTCTCCTATGGAAGTGCATAAGCTAGTCTCCTATCGAAGTGTATAAGCTAACCAACTTCGTTAGCCTCAGTCTAAGTTGGTTAAAATTAAAAAGAGTTCTTAATCCAACAAATGTATTGGGTCTCGTAAAATAGAACCAAGCAAATAACAGATGGTTGCGAAGCAAAGTCCCATGTCACCTAGGTACCAAAGTAATATGAAGTATATAAGTGTGAGGGAACTCTCACTTTATGAGCTAGCTTTTGGGGTTGAGTAACATGGTATCTGCTTCGTTCGCTCCGACATAAGGAATAACGCCCCAAGCGTAGAGCTTAATACGTCAGTTGAAGCATAATAATTCAGAAAACCGGGATCGTACCCACGGGAATAATTAATATGGCTTTGCTGGATTTGTAGAAGTAAGTACGGTTTTCGGCTTTTAGACAACCAACTTTATTTTACATTTGCGGTGGAAAGTAAAAAGGGCTAAATTAAAAAGCGAATAAACTAGGATAAATGCAGGTTAGGTCTAGGAATTACTAACACC
This sequence comes from Rhododendron ovatum, assembly GCA_019656835.1. NCBI lineage: Eukaryota > Viridiplantae > Streptophyta > Magnoliopsida > Ericales > Ericaceae > Rhododendron > Rhododendron ovatum. The sequence goes on along the minus strand of CM033793.1, from coordinate 20,355,765 downwards.
CACGACTCGAGTTGAACTGCATTTTTCACCCAATTACACGATTTAAGATACTCAATTAAGGTTCCCAAATAGGAAAATAAGATGGTTCGTTTACCAAGCTAATTCTAGAATTTATTTAGCAAATGTCTCGTGTGACAGAGCTCCAAGCATCATGTGTGGTAAGAGTAGGCGGTGCTCTTACCTACACATGATCAAAGAGGTTAACTCCTTAGCAATTTGACAAATAAACCCGAACCCCACATCGATTTTCGAACCAAAGATTCAAACTTTATTGGTGAAAAATGTAATTTTTACTTGAGTCATGAGGTGCTAATCACCCCATGACCTAACCTTGAAAAACTATTCACACATATCTATGAAGATAAGAGCAAGCAAAAACCTACTTAGCATAATTGAAATAACAACACTAGAAGAAAATTAGATTAAACGATAGATCGAAATAGCGGCTACAACTTTAATGAAAACTACAATAGCAAAAACTAATTAACTAAGGCAAAAAATTAAATTTAAAGTACTGAAAATGAAGAACAATGAAGAACAATTCAAAATCTAGATCTAGATCTAAAAAATGATGCAATCAAATCTATTCTACTTGTTTGTACAAAGTGACATCACGGCTTTTATATCCTCCAAGTACGCGCACAAAATATTCTCCAAGATGCTCCAAAGACGCTCTCCTAAAGCCCATCGATGGAGAAAGGCTAAAAGCTGCTGCTAAAGGTCTCGGTATCGATGTAACATTGAACTTCCCATCGATGCCTAACCCATTAACTGCCTGACTGAATAATCATCTTGGCATCGATGTAACTTTTCCCCTTCCCATCGATGCCGAGCAGCTTAGCCCCAGCATTTGGTCTTGGTCACTGCTTTGTCTTGCTTTGGCAAGCCGTCGGGTCGCCTTCGAGTCTTGACATGCCTTGGACCTTAAAAACACCTATTAATAGGCAAATTCCTACAAAACAAGGCTACGCTACCTCACGAGCAAAAGCAATTAAAAACCATTAAATTAACGAAAGAAATAACTAAAACTAGACAACTAGCGCACCCTTAATTGTATTATCGGGTGCTTATCAGTATCATAGCTAGGTGCCAGAGATCGACAGGGTGCGCTTGAGGGAAGGCGTGAAGCAAAGTCTCACATCGCCTAGGTATATATGAAAGTAACATGAAGTATATAAGCGTGAGAGCACTCTCAATTTATGAGCTAGCTTTGCGAGTTGAATTCAACCCAAGATCGTGCATTACCGTAGTAAAAGGTAATTCAAATAACATGAAGTATATAAGCGTGAGAACACTCTCATTTTATGAGCTAACTTTTCGAGTTGAATTCAACCCAAGATCATGTATTACCGTAGTAAAAGGTAATTCAAATATATAGTGAACTGATCTCAAAGTGGGGTCCCTAGCTTGGGGGTAGGTTTATTGTGGTTCTATATTTGAACTGATCTCAAAGTGGAGTCCCTAGCTTGGGGGTAGGTTTATTGTGGTTCTCATGTTAGGGATAGATTTTTTTCCAAATAGGTTTTGTCATGCAAACATCAAAGGGGAGATCGTAAGTTATAAGAAGCCAAGCTCATTTGTGTTGACAATTCAACTAACAAATCACACAGTTTACTATATCCTTTTTATCAAGTTGTATTCTATTTTACGTATCTTTTTAGAGAGTGTTTAAAATTTATGTGGAAAGGAGTCATTTTGAACATGTTTTGAGTGTGGGAAAGCCTAAAGAGTTTTGAAAGAGTTGAAATGTTCCAAAACTAGACTTATGTGAAGAGTTCAAGAATGTTATGGAAGCATGAAGAAATAATAGTTATATTCCCAAAGCAAAATATGAGTCATTGGATCAAGACTGGCTATAAAAAGCAAAGAATGCCTTATGTGTGAGATGCATGCTTGGAGTTAGGAGTACACCCACTGAAAGAACTTAATAGTTATGTGTTTTCAATATAACTTTTTCATCATCCTCCTATTGTGAGGAGTTATTCGGAGCATAAGATCAACTCCAACAACCCAAAAATGGGTTCGACCTTCCAGCAGTGCCTACCATCGCCTCCTCCTTCAACCTCATTCATCACTTACAATTGTTTGGTATATAACCAGTCTCTTCTAGTAACCACATGAAGAAAATAACCAATTAGTGGTTGTGAAGAGAGATCCAATCGACAGAGAAGAAACTAATGGTAAGAGATTCGATCGGCGGAGAAGAAACCAAGGGAGAGAGAACCGATCGCCAACGTACGTGGAGGCAAAGAAGATAATGAGTGCTTTCGGCCAATATAGATCTTCCGTTCTGGGCAATCAGTTTAGGGTTTCAAGTCCCCTTCATACAACCTTCATACTTTCTTTTTGTGGCCCATCCCGAACCGACATAAATAATCTAAATCATTGATCTTGAACATTATGTATGTGAATACATTTTCGTAGAAGAAAAAAACTTAATTGAATACCGATCGATATGTGAATTACTTAAATAAAATGGACAATTTTAGTTTAAGTTAATTCACATATCTATCAATATCTACTCAATCTCTTAGTTTTTACATGAATGTTCTTCTATGCTTAGTATTCAAGATCAATAGTTTGAATTGTTAATGTGACTTTCGGATGGATCATAAAAATAGAGTATGTAGGTATATGGTTGATTGAGGTATAGAGGAGAGCCTAACCCAATCAGTTCAAGCTTCATGTACTTTTGATGTTTCGACTTAAAACCTACATTTTAAACCCTTTTACTTCTTTGTGATTCAATTATTTTACCCACATCCAAATATGCAATTGAGGTACATAGGGGACTTAGACCCCCTCAACTTTAAAATTATATATTTACACTCCCTCAGCTTTAAAATTAAGTAGGAATTTTTGTTTTTTTTGTCCAAACCCAAAGAAATTATGGCCCATGTGCTGACGAGTCAAGTATTAGCTGTGAAGTGATAAAAATACCCTCATTTGCACTTCCTATTACTCATCACCATCACCACCAAATCAACTCCCGAATGGTGTTCTTGCAGCGGCGGCAGTTGCTAATGTGTTCCTCCAACCCCATTCGCCAGTGCCGGTGCCGCACGCAGCGGTAACATATGATATGACCTTCGAAGACAGATTCACACTTGGCACCCACCCCTTCTAGTCATTCCAGTTGATTGTGCAATAGGTTAACGCAATGCCTCCTCTAGCATGAGTTGTATTTTCCAGTTTCTAGACTCTCCAAACGTTTCTGCTTGCTTGTTGTTGAAAAGGTTTCAGTCCGTGGCAGTTAAGGCTTCCACATTCGTTAATTCTTGTTGGTTTTAACAATAGAGATATTTTTGTTTCTTTCTTTTGTTTTCTTCGACTATCTTCTTGTAGTAATTGTTTGATAAACTCGTAAAACGTCATTGGTTCTTGTAGTTGTTTCCTTTGTTCTTAATTAAATCAAGGTCAGTCGACTGTCGCATTCCCATTAGTTAATTCTTGTTAAGTCTTTCTTTCGTTTATTCGTGTGAAGATTAGTTTTGTTTCTTTCAAACCATGGAAAGAATTGTGTTTAATGTATGCGAACTAAAGAATTCCTGCGCAACCATTCACTAATACATTCGACTTAAATCACAGCCTTTTTCTTGGAGAATCGATAAGAATTCATCAAGTTAGATTTATTTAATTATTTCCTTTAAGAAAATATTGGCGAATTTTAGTTAGTTCGAATAACAACGAGACTACCAAAGCTACTCGAGTCTAAGCTCGTCTTCGTTTGTTAAAAATTTATTTGAGATTGGTTGGGTTTGGTTTGTTATATAACCGAACCAAGCTTTAACATTTTTTGAAACTTGTTAAGATTTCAAATCAAGCTTGAACAAGATACTACTAGGCTCGTTTGGCTTATTATGCATAAAAAAATTCAAGCTACACTACTAGAATAATAGATAAAGAACACGCTAAGAAAGTTAGAAAGATCATAGTTTTGATGAAAACGTGATAAAGAAATGTGAGGTGAAATTTTAATGTCACTTTGCCAATAAAACCGTGATAATTAACATTGATTAGCACAGTTCTAATAGAACCGTGATTATAATTGCTTAATTTAACCACATTTTCCTACAAGCGTGATAAAAATGTGTCAATTTAACCACACTTTCTTATAAGCGTGATAAAATGTGTCTATTTTAATCACACTTCGTTACAACCATGATAGAAATTTGTCTATTTTAACCACACTTTCTTGCAAGCGTGATTAAATGAGTCTATTTTAACTACGCTTAGTTGCAACTGTGATAAAATGTTTCTTTTTTTTATTTAACCAAAATTTTCCAAAACTAGTGATTCATATGATAGCTTCTTACTTCAATCTCGCTTCTGCTTGTAACTGTGATTAAAAAGAAAAAGAATTACGCTTTCAAAAATTTCAAAATCCGGCGGCACACGATCCCGCGATCCCTTTCCACGTTCCGTCCCTTCTACCGCTATAGAAACCGCCATTTTCTCATCTCTCTGTCTCTGCTCAAACCATTGTCGCCGTCGTGCGTGATAACCCCAGCGCTCCTCCACCAGGTTCGTCCCTCTCTCTCTCTCTCTCTCTCTCTCTCTCTCTCTCTCTCTCTCTCTCTCTCTCTCTCTCTCCCTCCATACATATGTAGCTATACGTATTTATTACCCATTTGTGTGTTTATTGCTATGTATTGGTGGATCTATTGCTAAATCTGAAAACCCCAATTTCAAACCCTAAACTATTTCATCTGAAAAGTGGAGATATATCTGTGATTTGAAAAAATGAGCCGCAGAGGCTAGGATTTCAGTGCCGACAATGTTCGAAGACGATCGAGAATATGAAGTTGATGCGGTAGGTTTTTAAGATACATAATCTCTCATTTCCTGTAGTTGATTCCATGATTTTAGCAACTATAGTATTTGCCTTGATTGATAAGTTCTTGTAACTGAATATGTAGTTATGGGTATCTTTGTTTGATGGATTTTGAGCTCATTGATATGTCGCTTTTTGATGGAGAAGTTTGCTTTTGCCATGGTTGGGTTCTGCGAATGTTTGGGCTTTGTATTCCCTTCCAATTCGGCGAAAAAGACAATCTCGCCTATCAGCTGTTTGTCGAAATGCTCGACCTAAAACTTAGTTTCTAGAAGGGCTGTTTTGTTTATGCCCATTGATGAAAATGTTTATATTTCTTAGACTTTACCTAATTGTTTTGTTTCACGTGTTGATAGTTTGATGAGCAAGGTTGTAGTTAAATTTTTCGTTCGAATATTATTGCACGAATTTGGATATAGTTGATCTAATTCTTGTATTGTTTGTGTCTTTGTTTCAGTTGTGGAATAGTTGGTATTTGTTTGCACAAGCTGGATTGGTATCTCTCTTGTAATCCGAGGCTTCTTTTTCATCCTTTTATGAATTATTTTAATGAGCCTATATATGATCTTCTTTGTCTCAGTTCTGGTAACCTATGTCATTTTCTTTTTGGTTGGATAGGCTTACTAAGGCTATTTTGGCTATTGTGTTTGCAGGTATATTTGATGAAATTCAAGGGGCATCTCTTTGTTGTGAAGAAAAATGTGATGATTCAAGTTGGGAAGATCAAGATGTTTAAAGAATTTAGCGTATTTGTAGGCAATTGACAATTCTAATAAGTGGTGAATATCTCTAGCACCATTTGTTGTATTGATAATTCCTGGGACTCGATCATTGTGAGAGTGAATCTTTTTTTATTAATGAGTAATATTGTATTTTTATTGGTGTTATCTTTTTTGTATTTTGGGCTTGTGCTATACTGCTATCGTTCTTTTTTGATACACCTGAGTTGTATAGAAAAAAAACATCCAAAGAAGAACAGAGATCTTGAAAGCTCTAATCACAGTTTTATTTTATGATTTATTACCGCTGGCAAAAACCGTGATCAAAGTTATCTTTTTATCACGGTTTTAACTAAGAACCGATATCTTAATCATGATTCAATCAAGCTTTTTGATATTTAATCACGGTTTTGGATGTTTGTAATCACAGGTCAAGACCGTGATCGTTAATAGTTTTTGACCACGGTTTATAAACGTGATAAAAAAACAGTGAGAAACAATCACGGCTGGATAGACCACGGTTTTAAAACCGTGATAAAAAGCAAAAGATCATGGGTAAAAACCGTGATCTTTTTGAATTATTGTAGTAGTGCTACTTGAAATCGGCTTGTGTTTGGCTTGATTAAAACTTGTTTGAGATCGACTTGTCTCATAAACAGCCTAAGCTTAAGCATGCTCGTTATTACCTCTAAACAGACGTCCCCACTAATTCATAAGCTTTATTTACCTAAGATTCTGAATTGGTGAAAAGTTTAATTTCTTTAACCATTAATAACTCCTGCCCGAGTTTTCTTTCTATAGTATATACCAATGTATGAGAGAAAATGTAAAGTAAAATAATAATATATATTTCGAACAAAATGTAACAAAAACATCTATGCTCCTTTTTCTAGTCCCGATATATTTTAGCAAGTCAGTAATGTGTTTCTTACTATATTCTTGCTACTCATATTTCTATGCACATTTTGAAGTTAATTACCAATACACGTTATAGAATTCATTACACCTTTCCGACTATATCAGTGTAGATTTATGTATTAGTTCACGGATGACAATGGGGCGTGTTGGAGTTATTTAGGGTGCCCTTACACTATTTTTTTTTTTTTTTGTCTTTAGACTAATGTCAAAATATCACTTGTTTCCACGAAAAATATCAAAAATACCATTTAATCCATTAAATAAGGAAAATGAGTTGTCTTAAATAGTGAACAATTTTGGACCATATACCAAAAGTACCAAAATTATCTGTTAGTCAATAGCGTGAACTTACATAGTCCTAGTCATTTTGTTGTCTGAGCAGAAAATACCCAGTTGAGTCAGTGCAAGAAGGTTGGAGACATTGACAGGCAGAAGGAAAAAAAAATTGCCTCCTCCAGCCATTGATCTAAAGGTAGCTGAGTGGAACTCGAAACTCTAATTTTTTAAGTCACATCTCAAAAAGACTCCATCACTTAAAATAAAAAATGAAAAGAAAACAATGAAAAAAGAAAGAAAGAAAGAGAAAAATCAGTAAGTATTTTGATACCATTTTCCTATCCTTCCTTTTCTTTTTTTCTTAGATTCCAAACAAACCCTTAATCTCAACCCATCCAATAACCAAAGCATTACTAGGAGTAATTATCTCGTGATCTCAACCCATCCAATAACCAATTAAAGGTATTAGTGGGGTATCATTATCGCGTGAACACAATCTCACTAAACCGTACTTACAAGAACAAGATGTCAATCCACTATGCAATGGATGTTTTTTATTATTGAAGTAAAAATCGAAGATGGACTATGCAAATTTGAGTAATCTTCAGTTTAAATGACCCTCTACACTAGCCTAAACTCCCCTTTCTCACACCGCAAGCAGCCTTCGCATCGCAAACCACTATCAACTCATGGGTGTGTGGATTGTTGTCGGAATTGGCTACCGTCGAAGTTCTCGTGACGTAATGCCTCCACTACTACAAGTTCTTAGCTACACCGCTGACAAGCTTAACCACTAATTAAGCTATGTCTCAACATCTAATTACTTAACCGAAAAGGGGAGAGAGAAAAAAAACTCAATTGCCTTATGAGATAAGCCTCATTCTTGGCTCGATCCTCTTGTTATCTTCTGAAGCTTCCACTGCACCTTTCTCCACAAACACAACCGACTCCTCGTATCTACCAACATATTGGAGCTAGCCAACCCTTGTATTATCCATGCCTTGCCTCCTAAAAATTCTGACATTTCTCTTAGTATGTGAGTTGCGATAGACATACCACTCAATTCTCAAAAATAACTTTTTAAAACTTAAACCAAACAAAGCCTTTCAATAACATATGCACTCAGGAATAGTGATGCTTTGAAAAACATGTGATTCTTCAAGTGAAAGACGCTAACCAAATAGCTAGAGATGCCGCTAGCAAAGATCATATAGCCTACTTGACTACAAGTAGAATAAGTTATGACCCTCGACCTTTTCAACGCATTCACTCGATAAAACCAGAGTGGCCGATTGTTAGTCACCTCCACTAGCGAGTAAGGTTTGGTAGGAACCAAGCCATAGAGAAGTGGGCACAAATCTCACCTCAATTCTTATGACCAACAACAGATCAAATATTGCGACAAGTTAAACATGTGTCCAAAACGAGATCAAAGATGCGACCCTAATAGTCTTTTTCCGAATGAGTGCATGAGCGAGACTCATATCCCACGCTAGGAATATATAGAAAGAATGCTCTTATCAAAGGAGAAATCTCCTCAAGATCACCAATCAAGCATTTAAATGTAAAGCTACTCCACGTACGTCTCACGTGCAATGAGAGGAGGAGGATGGCATCGTGAATCCCTGCAACAATATTTATATCGTGGATCCTATATTCAACACGTACAAATAGGGAATTTTCTTTTTAATAAATGATCACGTTGCACTGTGAAATTCATTTTCGGTGGTTCATTTCACAAAGTGTATTTGTTTAGCTTAATCCCATGCAGATTATCTAATGCATGTTTTTGAATTGCTACGAGTATATCGCAATCAGAGCCAAGAACCTTTGAGGAGGACGGAAACCAAGCGTCGCCTTTTAGGCTCGGGGTTTTTCATTTAATTTATGACGAGCTTTTGTGAAATTAGTTTGGGTGGGTCCATCAAGGTAGTTTGGGTGGGTCCATCAAGGTACTGTAGAGGTGCATTTGTTGTCATATTTATGCAAGTAGTTTGGGTGGGTTCATCAAGGTAGTTTGGGTGGTCCATTAAGGCATTTTAGAGGTGCATTTTTATTTTTTTTTGTACGGGGATCATATATCGCTGGCTTCCTGGCTGTAGAACGGTTGATCCGGCCGTCCATTTCGACAACGGCTCAGGTCAAAAGAAGGATTAAATCAGAGCTGTCGGTGTCAAAATGGACGACCGAATCAGCCGCCCTACAGCCCCTGTAGTGTGGGCTGCATTATAGGATCGATTTCCAGACTCTGTACTACCGGATTGCAATGTCACATTTGGCAGCAAAAATCTATTGAGGTTTTTTTGGGATCAAAACTCTCTTCTTGCTTATTACTATATATACAGTAGGTAACAGATATGTGTACATGTTAAAGCTTTTTCAAACATATTATGCAAAACTAAATAACACAAATACGAAAGTTGCTTGATGTTATATATTTGACTTTTTTTCCTTTTCTCAAATTATAAAAATGCGATGAATTGGTGGCAAAGTCAGAAATTGAACTTCAGGGAGTGAAGTTTGTTGCAATAAAAAATTAAAAAAACAACAACTAGAAGTTAAATTATGAATAAATTGGTTGTTACATACAAAACAATGAGGAAATTGATCATCTTTTAGTTGAAATTGATACATTATGCCATATTTTGTTTTTGTTTTTGAACATCCTATATATCACAGCACACAATAACAAGTAGAGGGATGCCATTTGTTTTTCAGAGAAAATTTTATTCATGACCAGAGAGAGGACAGAAGAATGTTTAAATACTTGGGGGACCATCTTGTAATACATTGTCAAAATTTCAATTTTTGCAAGGGTAGTAGTCCAGCGATAATTGGCAAGTTGAGGCTTTTTCTCACCCTCCCGTCTCTCTCTCTCTCGATCTCTGATCTCTCTTCCTTTTTGGCGGCTGCGGACAGCGCTAGTTCACATAATACTATGAGGTTAGTGAATAGGAGTATATTTCTTTCATGAAATTCATAGATGGTATTGACTATTTCTTTAATGATTCGAACATATGGTGTATTAGTTTGTTGGTTATTTTGGATATTTTGTAACTTTTGTTGTGAGACACTAAAAATGTTGACCACTAGTTTCGGTGAAAAATCAAACCAAATTGGTAAAAGTGATTTTGGTTATGATTTAAATAAAATAAAGAGAACTGCTATTGGAATCGACCAATAGCATAGGGAAAATGCACCGCCGGCCGCGTCGGGCTATCTCCGGCCATCGAACGGCCGATCCGAGCCGTCCAAAAAAATTTAAAAACAAAAACCAAGTGGGCCTTATGTGAGAATCCACGGCATCCGACGTGCATAGGTGCTCGATTCAAACATCCCATTTTTTTGTATATACATGTTTATATATGTATATAAGAAAAAATGGGGTGTTTAGATCGAACACCTACGCACGTCGGATGCCGTTGATTCTCGCGCAACCCCACTCGGTTTTTTTAAAAAAAAAATTTTGGACGGCTCAGATCGGCAATCCGGTGGCTGGAGACGGCCCGGTGCGGCCGTCGGTGCATTTTTCCTATGGTAACTGTCGGTACCAATATCATTTCGGTAAAATACCGCCGGTTTTGGTTATGATTTTTACTTTAGGTATGCATTCCTGCTTTGGTCTTGGTTTTTCTAATAATTGAACCGAACCGCCACGTTGCCATTTCTACCTTCGAGGGCGGTGCTGTGCATGGCAAATTGTCGACACTCCGGTCTCGCTCCAATGATTGGACACATTCACTTTGTGGAGCTCATCGAGTAGAACAAGTGTACAAAAAATCAGCTCGATCGGATATTATTAAGTACCTCATTCAAACATTGTTATCTTGAAACGAATGAATACGAAACACTAGATAAAATCCACTGTTTTTTGGTACACTTAATAATTTCAAGATAATAATGTCTGGATGAGGCACTTATCCGATCGAGCTGATTTTTGGTTTACTTATTCTACTCGACGAGCTTTACAAAGTGAACAATTTCGATTATCGAAGCGAGACTGGAGCGGCAGTGATTTGCCGTGCACAACACGTTGCGCAGCACCGCCTCCAATTCTAGAATATTACAATTTGCTGACCTATACAACTTCTACTTGCTGGCCAATAATATTAAAGCAAACCTCATCTGTCCCTCTGCGAGAGATTATTATGTTGCTGCTCCAACCAACCATAATCTTCACCAGACATTTTGAGTGGACTCTAAATAATTCACGATATGATTTTCACAAAATGTGAGGTGACTGGTGAGAGGGTATTATTGCAGTAAGTAAGTCCGTAGACACAGATAAAGCACCCCATTATTATTGCAGTAAGGAGGGCCAAGCTCCTATCAAGGTGCAGCCCATTATTATTGCAGTAAGTCTGTAGACACAGATAAAGCACGCACAGATTGTGCATTGATTTTAATGTGGGGCTCATTATAGGTTCTACACAAATGATTCAAGCTGTTCATTAAATTTAAAATATTTTTTTAAGGAGCCCCGCGAAAAATCTGCTCAATCCGATACCTAGAAGTACTAGATCTAATCATCTAACTTTTTATTCAAGTTCGAATTTGGATGAAAAGTTAGATAATTAGATCGAGTATTTTCAAGTATCGAATTGAGCTGATTTTTCCCTAAGCCCACTGAAAAAAAGTGTTTTAATTTTAATGGATGGCTCGAATCATTTGTGGGGAACTGTAGAGAGCTCCACATTGAGATCAGTGCACGATCTGTGCGTGCTTTATCTCTGTCAATAGCAAGGTTGTTATTATTGGAGGCTTAAGGCAAAATCTTTAAATTAATTTATTTTAAAGAAAATTACATAAATCTTGCTTTTTTAGATGATAAAAGTATTTCTAAGAATTACTCTCTACGTCTCTAAATAAGTGTTCGGCGCGCAAAATTAGGCCTTGCAAAAGATGTATATTTTTCATTAAAAAATTTAATTTTTTTTCAACATCTAATAGAACTCATTGCTATCTAATGATTTGTGAAAAAAATTAATTTTTTTAACAAAACAAATGTATTTTTTTGAAGTCCTAAATTTGCACGTTGGATAATTATTTAGGAATGTAGAAAGTACTAATTTTGAGGGCCTACAATTCTATTGTTCTCCATAGATCGAAATGTTATTAAAGAATAATCAATGCTGTGAGCCTATGACCACCCAGGTGGTAGCCTAGATGGCTAAGGTGTGAGGGTGAAAAGCTCCGGACCTTCCAAACCATTGCAGGTTCCAATTTCGCTTGCAGATAGTAGTCCTGTGAATCACACGTGTATAGGGCCATTGGCCTGCTCTAGCTAGCCCTTTGGTGGGGTTAAGTTGACAGGCTTGCCTTTTCATGTAGTAACTATGATTCAAATCGGATATTTTATAAGACATGAGAACCGTTATGATAATGTCTAAAAAGGTTGATACGTTGATTGACTCTTCCTATCTTTTTAGGATAAGCAAAAATAATAATCAATGCTATGAAAGCATTAATACTTGATAAAAAAATTAATTATGCCTTTTACCCTTTTTTTTTCCCTTTAGCGGAATTTCTTTCACCTCGTTCGAGGCTTTATACTAATTAAAATAGTAATTTGGTCAATATTTGTCTACATAAGTGAGGTTGGAGGGAAATTATATTGGGTTAAGAACCAAATGGGCTTTGGGAAGTTAAAATTTTAAGCATACCTGCATATAATACATGAACGAAAATGAGGCCTATCAAACACGGGCATAGGCAATCACATTGCCTGGGGTTGGGGATGCCCTGCTACCATATAAGCTTCATCTCTTATTGCTCCTCTGAAATTTTTTTTCACTTTATAATAGCCCTATCTCGATCCAGATGTATAATTCAAATTGTTCATTTTCTTAACTTCAAATTGCATAACATTTCTGTGAAAAAATAACCCGAGCTTCTATAGGAATACGAAAGCATATAAGTATATTTTATACTTAATAAAAAATGATGATATGATGTTAAACGTGAACACCTCGTAAACCAAATACACAATGTTGATGTTCTATTGCTATCATTCTTGCTGATTTGCACATAATGACATAATGAATAATTTAGTAAAACTATGAGATGATAAAGATAGTAGTACATAGGTCAAATAATCTTATTTTTAAGATCTTTCGCTCTTGCTCTCAAACATTGGTATACGCTCCTGCCCTAAAAGACAAGCTCAAGAATTTTAGTGATACTTCCTCGGTTCCACATTGATAGTCTACTATGAAAGAACATGCAATTTTTGAATAAAAATAGTACTTCCGTATGTAATTTTTCGAATTTCTTTGCACCAAGTTAAAGATCTTAAAAAATAAAGTACGTCCTTATATAATTTTTCAAATTTCTTCGTGCCAAATTTCTTCTGTATTAACTTAGTACGAATAAAAATGAAAAATTATATGCAAAAGTATTTTATTTTTTTATCCGAAATTGCATTTCTTTTTATAATGGACCATCAATTGGGAACAGATGGGTATAAAAATTTTCGAAAGATGTTAATACACGTATGCGAGAGTGATGTGATTGGAGTTTAACCGAGTAATGTGTCCGTGACATTATTCGCACTCATGCACGCGCACACAAGTAGTACTGTAGTACTGCTATATACTCTCTCTCAATTATTCTTTTGTGTTTTTTTTAAATCAGAATTATTCTTTTGTGTTTACACCATCCACATCAAAGCCCAGTCAAGATCCAGTGCAGACCCAATGAAAAAAATACACCCAGAAAAAACACAAATAAAATATACCATTGATTCATGATCCTCCTCACGTCCCACCCACATTAACCATTACTTCAATCCAACTCCACCCAAAACCCAGGTCAAAAATCTTCCCCAAAATTTTCCCTCTAATTTCCCTCCCACCAAACACTTCCCGTACCCGCATTTGGTTTCTTTAATCACATGAGTACAACTCTCAAAGAAAACAAAAAGAATCCCAATAGCCATGACAGAGGTCCTACACTCCTCCCCATCCTCTTCCCCTTCTTCTTCCTCCTTATCCTGCGCACCCTCCTCCACGCCCCACCGCAACGACGCCTTGTTTGAGGGTGAGTCTAGGGTTACGGGCGGTGAACATGATGGAGTGAAGGAGAGAGAAGACAAGGATAGAGATTCACTGTCCCTTTTGGCACTTTTGTTGACCCTTTTCAGGAAATCCTTCTGGGTTGCTGCTTGCAAGGCTGATAGGGAAGAGCTTTGTGCTGGGATGGAGATCGGGTGGCCGACTAATGTGCGCCATGTAGCGCACGTCACGTTTGATAGGTTCAATGGGTTCTTGGGCTTGCCTGTTGAGTTTGAGCCTGAAGTGCCTAGGCGGGCTCCTAGTGCCAGGTACGTTGGATTTGGAACTTCTTGTTGATTTACATTGTGATTCGCTGGGAATTGGAAAAAAAATGGGTTTGACTTTTCTTGATGTTTACTTGTTTTCTGGGTGGGAAGTGCGGTTGAATATTGGCCTTGCTTAATGGAAATTCAAGGAAGGATTTTTATATTTGGTTTATTTTGTCTGTTTCTGGATTTGTGAATTCTCAGTTTCTTGATTTACATTCTTGTTGGTAGTGATTTGGACCTTGTTGTTGATCTACATTCTTACTGCGTTGGGAATTAGAAAATGGGTTTGAATTTTCTTCATGTCTTACTTATTTTCTGGGTTTTGTTTCTCGACCTCTGGGGAATGCTGTTGAATATTGGCCTCTTTTGATGGAAATTTTGAAAGGACTTTATATTTGGTTAATTTATCGGTTTCTGAATGCTCTAACTCTCGATAGTTGACTTGCAGGATTGTGTGTCGCATTTTGTTTGTTGTTTTCTCCTTGACTTCTGGGAATTGCTGTTGGCCTATTATATGGGAATTTCTAATCGATTTTACTTTTGTGCGAGTTATTGAAGCACCATTTGGTGAATTTGTGATTTGTTAATTTTTTGTTTTTGGATTATACTTCCAAGTATGGCAATGCAATTTTGTTCTAATGTGACCTTTTCTTGCCTTAAACATAACGCCGCTGAATTTTGTGTTGATTTACTTTGTGCTTATTTGTTTGTGTCTTGCAAATGCAATTTCAGCTACATTATCAATTTGATTTTGAGTAATGGAAGGATTACTTAGATCATATGCATCCAAGGATTAATGTCTATGCCTTGCTTCTGCTTCTTGTCTTTGCAATTGAAAGTTACACAAGTTCATATTCAATTTTTTTTACTGGTAAGTGTTATTTTTTGGTGAACTTGAACTGAAGAGTTGTTTCATTTTAATTCCCAAGCGCTAACAACCTTCCAATTTTATCCTACTTGTCTATTAGATACATATGAAACATTGATTGTCATAAAAGCCAGAGGGTCAACAACTCATTGGAGGCTACGCTTCTAAGTTGTGCGCTAGGGGTTCTGTTATACCTTCTCGGTGTTCTTGCTTTCATTTTGGTTCGTTTTTATGTTCGTAAATTTTCTCTCCTTGCTGAACAATACAGTTTCATGGAGAAGAGTGAGAGCAGTCAGCAACAATGGTCATGGGATCAAGCAATTATTACACATACAATTGAATGGCACACTTGGTGTCAACCAAAAAGCAAAAAGAAAAAAATGCGCTTCAAAGATTTTCCTCATTTCTTAAGCGGCTATGAGTTGCCATTACTTGGAAACCTTGCTGGGTGCAAATAGAGAAAGTGAGCTTTAGGGTTTCTTTTGTCAAAATTCACACATTCTCTCATAAGTGTCAACCTGACTTGATCTCTCCAACTATAGCTCTCTAAAATGATGTAACCGAAACCATGTGCCAAACTTCTTGTATACATTAAAAGTCATGCTAGAATTATCTCTTATTGTCTACTCCATGCTCGATATCAGCATATCACTGCTTAGTGGTCTTTAGCAACCATTAGTGATTAACCCTAGTGATTGGCTACAATCTGTTTGCTGTGCCTTGTTACCTTCCCTGTATTTTGATCCATGTATTTCTGCTCCTATTCAATTCAAATACCGTAAAAGTGGGTTAGTGAAAAATGCAGCGTAGAGTCTGGTAAAATTTAGAAACTTGTTCATGCAATCATGTGAAATGTTCAGTTCTTTGATTTTAATGCAGTATTCAAAGATACATTACAACTTCCTTGACCGCTTGCAGTCCTTTGTATATCAGCGTTTTGATTATGATCTCCATTTGTAGTACCACTGTTTTTGGAGTTTCCACAGAATCCATGCAGCTATCATATGACTCCAGAGGGAACAGTGTGCCAACAATACTCCTGCTAATGCAAAGACGTTTGTATGCCCAAGGAGGCCTACAGGTACATGATGAACCAAATCCCTCTTATTTTAAAATGCATACTGATAATTGCAAGATATGGTTGGTACAACGTCTTTCATGTACATTTGTCATTTTGTTGAAGAATTTCTGAATTACTGAATTTACATGGCAGGCAGAAGGTATTTTCAGAATAAATGGGGAAAACAGCCAGGAGGAGTATGTCAGGGACCAATTGAATAGGGGAATCGTTCCACAAGGCATTGATGTACATTGCTTAGCGGGTCTTATCAAGGTTCAGCCATGCAATATGATTCACTTTATTTCTTGTTGTTTGTCACGTGCTCATTTAGCAATCTATGAAGCTGAATATTTATTATGACTCATCAACTTTCCTTTCGGTTCTTCTCTAGAATTGGACTTGTGCAAGTGTCTTATATCCAACTTGGGAAACATGGCAACCTATATAGCTACAAGGTTGGGAAATCTGGAAAATTATGGCAGAGTGATTTTGTTAAGGATAGGTTTTCTGTTTTAGAAATATCCATGATTATTTCTAATGATCTATGGTCGTTGTTATTGAGTATGGGGTCCACTTTTTCGGAGATTTATGTAATTGGTCATCAGTAGTGCTTGGGTATCAAGTGTTGCAGTGTCAATACACAAGGCTCCCATTCCAGCAACAGCAAGGTCTGGCAATAACTTGGTTCTGTCATATCTCTAATGGCATGGTTGTAATACATTATGATATGGACCTATAAAGGTATGTGATAGTTTGTCCCATAGTTGAGACCCAAGCCTCTAGGTCACATTCCCCCACAAAGAGAGGTAGCTGAAAATTATGTGTTAATGTTTTGGAGTTTAATAAAAGTGCCAAGAGTTAAACTTAAATCTTTTCTTTTCTTCTTACAATTGGTTGGGTTTAACATTTCCATGTTAGAGGTATGTTCATTACATACTTTATATTGGTCATTTGCATGCTATATTGGTTTGCGAAATCTTTCAAAGCACATTTGGTTGTGTAAGTTGTTTTCTCAACAATGTTAATTGTTAAACATTGCTACCTCTAAGAGATGCACAACAGGAGTCTTTCTGGGAGGATCTGGAAGTGTCAGTGTAGTATCTGCAAAATGCAATTGAAGTGTCAGAAGACTCGAAACCATGAAACTAGATCTCTGAATTAGGTCCCGTTACAAGTGCCAGACATAGTTCCAGGTTTTTTTTCTGAAAAGTGCGGTACTTGACATGGACTAGGCTCCTCCATATAGGTGTCTTGACTGTCTGTGCTACTTAGATATTGAGCAGGTCTTTTCAGGAAAGGTAAGGTGGATTAAGGTTCTATTACCTCCAATCTTACTTGATATTCATATGTATTTCTAGTATCTTTTTAATAAATGGCATTATTAGATTAATGTTGGATAGTTAACTTGTATGTAATGTAACTAATGTTATCTATGCTATAGCATCTTCATTGGTCTTTTCCAGTGTCATGTGTGTTTTCTGTTTTGTTGCATTTATGAGGCTATGCTACGCTCGTGATTTAGAATCTCACATGTTTCTTAGATGTAGATCCTTTATGTGATTGGTCTTTTAATTATCACCATTTGGATGTGCAATATAAGACATGCAGCCCCAACAAGAGCCACAGACTTCCAAACTCACACACAATGCCCCGAAGTGATAGTGACCTACTTGGTATTAGGAATTAGGATTCTTTTATGGTGCTGAAGACAAGAACAATTCTTCAAGTTAAATTTGTGGAAGAGACATTGCAAAATAAATGTCCACCATTCCATGTGCATAACACAAGTTCTTTATTAAAATAAAGTATATGTATGCAGTATGCGTGACCCGAAGAATTGCCTTATGCTTACTTTGGGAAATTGCTTGATTTCTTGATCAGTTAGAATTAACTTTGGTTACTGTAATCTGTAGGCTTGGTTTAGAGAACTCCCAACTGGAGTATTGGATTCTCTGTCACCTGAGCAAATAATGCAGTGCCAGTCTGAGGAAGATTGTACTGCACTTGTGAGGCTACTACCTCCAACAGAAGCTGCTCTACTGGATTGGGCAATCAACCTGATGGGTGATGTTGTTCAACAGGAACATTTAAACAAGATGAATGCACACAACATTGCAATGGTTTTTGCACCAAACATGACGCAGGTTAGATTGGGTATTGTTCTCTAGTACTAAACCATTAACAATAATTTGACCAGTCTGATTGATCAAGGTGTTATGAATGATTTTCATCAAGCTGAAATTGTTTTAAGCACTAATTAACAAAGCAATCAGATTCGGGCGAATGACGTTGGCCTTGTTCGTTTAGCACATTTGGGTATTTTTGTTTTGGTAGTGGTTGGAGAGAGAAATAGGATAATGATTGAAGAGAGGGGTAATGAGTGGAGAGAGATAGAGAGAGAAATAAAATTAATAATTGAAGAAATAGGGTAATGATTGGAAAACAAAGTTAAAACAAAGTAAATATGCTAAACGAACAAGGCCGTTAAGTTCTACCATTTCTAGTCTGGATGGTGATTTTTTTTTTTTTTTTGGGACTGTGATCCAACTACTTGACTTCAGTTGCCTCTGCAAATCTTGTAGGAAGGAAACCAAAGTTCTCCTTAAAGTTGCAATTCCACCAACTTTTATATGGCAAAGCTACCGGAAAGGAGAAAGAACTAACTGTTAATGTGATGGAAAACCTGAAGATTGAGAAGAGTCCATTCTTAGATTGTTAATCAGTACTATGAGGGGTCGCTATGGATTCAAATACTTAACTCGAAAATAAATAAATAAATAAGAGGTGATCATGGATGGGTGGGCTTTGTATGTACTTGATGAAAATCTATTATAGGGGTACTTGATCCCTCATCTACCCCACTGTATGTAATAGTAGTCTTGTGTGTTCTTTTTGTACTCTCAGATGGCAGATCCATTGACAGCGTTAATGCATGCGGTCCAAGTGATGAACTTCCTCAAGAGACTTATTGTGAAGATTCTACGTGAAAGAGAGGATTCTCTGATAGAACCGGCTCCTAGTTCTCTCCTGGAGCCTTCTGATAAGAATGGTCGCGAAAGCCCTTCACAGCCTCCTCGTCTGGAAGTCGCTGCCCACGAAAATGACGAGATCAACCCTCACTTCATTTCTGAAGAACCCATTACTGAAAGCGCTTCAGACTCTAATGAGCTTGATAACATCGCAACTGATGGAGGAGAGCCATGCAGTAGCGATTCAACATCTATTGAAGGATCCTATGAAGGAAGTTATAATAGTCCTGATGAGTACAACACTGACATAGATGCGGAAGTGGTTAATAATTGTTTAAAATCTGGGGTACAAGAAGAGAAGGGCCTTCGAGAAAAAATTGGCCAATCTAGTGTTTCGAATCTGACAAAGAAGTGTCCTGGAATTGAGCAACAACCAGCGGTACTTCAGGTGGTGATGGGACATGTGGAGAAGAGCAAGGAGATGAGCAATTTGAGCCGTATAAATTCAAGAACAGAGAGGATTGAAGCTTGGCGGTGAAGAAAAGGTCGACAATGGTCCACAACTAGGTGATGGTGACGACAATTTGGATTTAGAATTTGGGGGGATTGTGAATTGTGAGTTGTTTGTTCTTTCTATATTGCTGATTGGTTTTCTTATCCTATTGCGGGATCAGGTATGAGTGGTTTTGCACACTAACAATTTGCTTTTGGAAACTACAACTATGCAGAGGATTTCATGTGGTCTCAATTTGTGCATGTATGAAATGTCATCTCCCTTTTTCTTTTTCTTTTTGTAGTTGAGTTGGGTGCCCTGGGAAGGTTCTGTTCTAGTAATGTTTTTCTTTCTGCTTTATGTTTACCTTATCTGAAAAAAGCACGTTTGATTAACTGCTTTTGTGAAACTTTCGCGATAGGAACTCGCTTCTCTGGAAATACCAAAATCACGACTTGAATTTTTGGATAATCTTTTTGCACGAAGATACAAACACTATGCTATGTTAGAGTATTTTCGTACTTTTCATTGTTTTCGTTTCTGGAACTTGGAAAACAAGTACTGCGAACGAAAACTAAGAAATCAATAAGAATACTATTCACATGGAAAAATCATCATAGAATAGGGACATTCCAATGCATGAGGACCATGTTACAGATATTATTATTTTTGTTTGATGCATTACTGGCATAGACATCTCTTAAGGACCAGACTAAGCCACCACAAATGTGGGGTGGAGCCATGTGGTCATGATACTTCAATCTGCTACCGGTGCAGTCTTCATCACTTTATTACTTATAATCAGCTAAGGTGGGGACCAAAATGACAGGCAGTCATTTTCCCACTAGAGATTCGGCAATTGAGAAGGATCAAATAGGAATATTATGTTGTTTTAGGAACTGACAAATACAGAAACTGATAGCAAATAGCGGTATTTGCCAAATTGATTGACCCCAGAAAAACTCCCCTTTTTGTGTTTTTTCTTTTGACGCGTCCGGATTTCATCCCTATTAATTATGTTTTCGGGTAGGTGTAGTATTTCATTATACGTTCCAAAAGTTTATTCAAAGTGGAGAATTGTGATTATTGGATATGATAAGCTAAGATGTGTTGGTGTTTCTGTGTTGATTGGTTTAGTAAATTAGAGAAATGTTGTGGAGGTGAAGGAAGTTGTAGATATGGCAAGATGGGTTGGTTATGGGTTTATATCCTCTTGGCAATCACATCAGCGGTTTCTGTAAAGCATCATATTTCCCAGTGTGACTAGAAACTCAAGGGATTCAATTATTAGCCTTGGAAGGATATTCAGCCTATAATAATCCCCTTGTTATTACAACTACAATGTTGTCGTCATGTCTTCTTGACGTAACTCTCGATTATTGCTTTGTTTGGTTTGTGATTTGAGTAGTGTTTTTAAAAAATAAGCGGAGAGAGAAATGAGAGTAAGATTCAAGAGGGGTAAAAAATGGAGAGAGATAGAGTGAGAAAAGAGAGTAATGATTGCAAAGTTAGAGAGAGAAATAAGAGTAAAATATTTTTTAAAAAGAGTTGTGAAGTGAACAAGACATAAGTTATTTGAGTTTGACTTGCTAATCCATATGAGTCAAGTTTTAACGATTTCTTCGAACTCACTAATTGGCCAACGAAATTGGCAAGTAACGCAATGCTTTCATGAGTTGCTTATTGAAACTTGATTGGGATGAACTTGATATGATTTTTGAACTCGTAAATTTTTGAAAGAAGAGTAATGTTAGAAATACATTTATGTGTACAGAACCAAACATAATGTATTTAAAAATATTCGATGCACATGAACTCATCATCGTATCATTTGACTTACGTGCGTCGAACCGTTGGTTCCAAATGCATCTGTATCAATATCTCTGCACATAAGTTCGTGCTGACAAACAAAAATCTATATATGCATAAAATCTATATGCATTTACAACCACCAAACGGATACCAGGTTCTATATTAACCACCCATCCTTATTTCACTCCCAACTGAGAGGTACCCCCAAAACAGCTTCCCTACTAGCAGTCTCAGTGCCTCTCTCTCTCTCTCTCTCTCTCTCTCTCTCTCTCTCTCTCTCTCTCTCTCTCTAATGGCTGTCTGTGGAAGCCTCCAACACATCTTCAAGAAACCCCCACCAGAAAACCCAACACTGCTGGAGTCCCTCTCTTGGAACCAGATCAAACCCACTAAACCCAATGAACAAGATTCATCATCCTTCACAGAAATCTTTGGGGAATTACATTTCAAAGAGAACCCAGAACCATACCCACCCTCCCTTTCCCCTCCCACTCTTCCTCCCTCAACCACCAAAAATGACCAAATCACCCCCACCCCCACCACCAACAAAAACCCATCACCAGATTACCTCTCAACCATTTTCTCATCCATGAATTCAGAGTCCCTGCAGCTGTGCACGGAGGGTCTCGGGTTCGAAAGCTCTGCCGACGTGGAGGAACTGAGATCCGACACGAAAATCAACGGTTGGGAAGAGAAGGGAGAGGTGGTAGGGATTGGGAAGGAGAGTTTTTTGCATGGTGAGAGTGGTGGGAAGGGGGAGTTGATGAGGAGGGTGAGGAAAAGTGGGGGGGAGTTTCCTCCGCCGATTTCTTCCATTGGGGAGAGTGGGAAGCCTTGGGTGTGGTTCAAGTCTTATAGGCAGAATGGTAGGTTTGTTTTGAAGGAGATAAGGGTGCCGAATCAGGAGTTTCTGCATGCTAGCAGAGAGGATGGACGGTTGAAGTTGCAGTTTTTTCAGGCGGATGGAGAGTTTTTTCAGGCGGATGGAGAGGATGGAGAAGAAGATGATGATGATTATGATGATGATTATGATGATGATTATAATGATGATTATGATGATGAGAGAGATGGGATTGTTGGAGAAGAAGAAGAAGAAATGGAGGAAATGATGGGGAGATGAAGATTAATTGGACAGGAATACTAATGATGCATGGAAATTGAGATGCTACAGTAGTAAATGTATTCAGGTCGTTCCTGCTTTCATGTTTCTTTTAATTTGCAAATGAGAACAGGGGAAATGTGGGGTGAATCTGAATTTGGTCTTTTTTTTTTAGAAAATTTTAGTCTTGCTTGTTTTCGCAGTTTCCACCTCTTGAGTAATGGATCCCGAGGCATCGTGTTGTGCACATCTAAACCGTTGATATCGGCCATTAATAGTTGAGATATATTTTTTAACTTCGACCCGTAATAAATATCTTTTACCAATAAAAATTTATTTTTAATCTGGACCGTTAATTGTCAAAATTAACAGTCTGAATGCGCACAACACGGTGCTATGCTGGGATGCACAACACCATCCCCAGTTAATGGGATTGCTACTTGCAAGTGCGATTTGTGGTTCCCTCTCTCCCCAAAAACAAATTTGCTTCTTGGAATGTTGCTTATTTTCTCTTCCTTTGCATGGTAAGAGCAAGCCAAGTCCACCTTTGAGTCGAATCTCGTGCCAGTGTCAAAATCTGGCACTAAGAATGCAAAATCATGTCCTCCACCTTTTGCCAAATTCAATGTCAAATTTCGGCAATGCCATTTTTTATAACAAATTTGACAATATGACATCAATTTTGACAATTGCCAGACTTATTACATTATCCAAGCCATTTGATCAAATTTCGACAATGCCATTCTTTATAACAAATTTGATAATATGACATCAATTTTGACAATTGTCAAACTTATTACATTATCCAAGCTTATTACATTATCCAAGCCATTTGATTTGCATCGTGAAATGAGATAGGTTTACACCGATAGTTTGGTTTTGAGATTGAGGCAAAATTACACCAAACCCATGCAATAAGCTTTTTTTTTCTCTCCTCTTTTTTTTTTTTTTTTGCTGTTGACGCTGTATCAAGTTTAACGGCATTGGCGATTCTACTTTGGCTCTAAAAAAAACGACAAGAAGTTACTTGGTTCGAGGTCAAAACTCAAATCCACTTTCTCAGAAGTCTTGATGCCCATGTGCGAATACAGGTGTAACCAAACCAAAGTTGAGCCGAATTCTAAGATGCTCAAGCTCGACTTGTCAAAAATATTCTTGGCTCGGACCGAGCTCCAAACGAGCCATTAAAGTAGGACTCAAGTTCGGCTTGCAATTGAACCTTCCAGCTCAAGCTCAACTCGAGTAAGCTCAGTAGTGGCGTCATGCAAAAAACCGCAGATGAGGGGCGGGTGCTCACAGTATATATAAGATTTTTTTCAAGGAAAGTTTGTAATCTGGACGATGTGGGACTGAAACCTTCTCCTCTTTGCATTTCACTTTGCTTGTCCCGCATCGGAAAAAAAGTAGTCCACCAGCCACTCCTTTGGATATAAAGCCCTCCACTCCCTTTTTCTTCTCGTGTGGAGGAAATGACAACTGGACGATGTGCTGCCCCTTGGCAATCAAATATCATTTTCTTCAGCCTTGAAAGATGACAAACGTTTCTTATACATATAGTATATATATATTATATAATTATATATATACATATATGTATATAAATATAAATATCTACATTAATATATTAATACATATAAATATGTATATGTTTTTGGCTTACGAGCTTGAGCTTGGGCCAACTCGAACTCAGTTCTTTTATCAAACAAGATAAATATTTAAATTCGAGCTCATTTGATTAAGTAATAAACCGAGTTGAGTCGAGCTTTTATTGAACTGAGCTACGAGCCGCTTGCGAGTGATTCGGATCGTTTGCAGACCCATGTGCGACCGTGAGCATAGACGGGAGTTTTTCCGCTCTCCCTATATCATCTGCTACTCTTTTTTTCTTGCTCTCCAAGCCAGTTAAAGTGCCTGTGGCATAAAGAAAGCCCTGAAGTTCAGCCAATATCCTTGGCAATTTCTTCAGTTCTTTTTCCCAAAAAGTCAAAAAAATCCATAGACGAATGGAGAGGAAAAGGTTCAATTAAGTAAAAAGCTGTAAAGGTGACTTTAGTCTTTGTAAATTTAGACCTTTCCCTGGCCAGTTGGGAACTGAGGAGGGTACGTTGTCACATTGAGGTAGCTGGGCTGCTGGGGATTCCAGCTAAGTTGGAGTAGATCCCGGGAAAAAGATGTGCTAATTACTCCAATTTACAAACCACTGTTTAAGGTGATTGCGACTCTGACATCTTGTGTTTTGTAAAGTGATTCTGTTTTTCCTTCACAGAAACTCGCAGCACAACAAAGTTCTATTCTACCATCTCACCGTTCGTCTCAGTAATCGGTAGTTCGGATTTAAAAATAAAAAATAAAACTCTTCCAAAAAAGAGTTTAACTCTTCCTTAAGAGTTTTGTAAAATCTGAATCGTCTAAAACACTTTTGAAGAGTGAGAGAGGAGAAGTAAAAAGTGTAACGGTGGGTGTAGATTTTTTGATACTACATGTAAAAAGTCACTATGTAAGTATGTATCATTCTTTTTTTTTCTTTTTTCTTTTTTGACAAAAGTGAGGTACTGCATTGATAAAGTTCAACGATACTTACATAATGAAATTCATTACAGATAACTTGGACAAAGCCAAACTAATCATCTAACTGATTACATAACAAGAAAGAACGAGACGATTGATGTCTTTTATCCCTAGCCCAAGCATCGTTTGTCGCATCTTCTACTGAGTGGAAAATTCATATTTCCTATAGCAATCTCAAAAAGAGATATATTGCTAGCCAAGAAAAAAAGACAATAAGAACTTAGACGATCGGATGAACTTCGATCAGAAATGAACACACTAATGAATTTCTAGCAAATCACTAATAGATACATACTACTCTTCTCGAGCCCGAACAATAAACAAATTGTCCAAAGACAAACTTTATTACTCTCACAAGGAGAGACAAAACTCCCCCAGATCTTGCTCTAAATTCAGCCTCCCAAAAACTGCCGAACGGATCGCAACCCTCACTGCCTCCACTGTTGTTGCCACAAGGGCTCCGGCGACAAATTACACGCTAACAAACGACTCTAGTGATGGCGAAGCCCGCCGAACAGAGAGGGTCACATCTAAGAGAGAAGAGAAAACAAAAAGAAAAATCCATAGGGAAGCAGGAGAAGAAAGAGGAGAGCAGAAAAAGGAGAACGAATGGAGAAGGAGCCCGGAGGAGGAGGGAGAGGAGCGCCTCCCCACAAGGGCCACAACTAGAAAAGCTAGGCTGCTGTGACTTCTCAAAATCACCTCACAGCTCTCAAAATCCTAGGCGGCTGTTCTTCAAAGTATGTATCATTCAAGTGGCTCCTTTCTCACGTGATAGGTTGAGACTGATGTGAATATGGTGGGTCCTAATATACACACACGTAAAGGTGTAAAAAAGAAGAAGTCCCCTGCACCAAATTCTCGCGGATATTATGGTAAGACATAAACTCAGGGATTTGATCGCGTAGACATGAAAAAGCAATAAGTGTTCGTCTACATGAGAAAGTAATAAGCGTTTGTCCTCCAGGAGATCATATATTTGCATTTCACAATAGCTAAACATTCCAAACCTTAGATCCACTGGTTGATTTATTACGTCATTAACTTCAAGTCCCCAGAATTAATCGTGGTGTGCGCTAGATGGCTCGGAAATCTGGTTATTGAAAGAAAAAAAGGTTAGACAATGCATTTTTTCCAACTTTGTCTTTCTTTTACAAAGAGATTTGTACCTACGACTTGAACCTGTGACGCAATGATGGAACTTATTATTATATTGGACAGATTAATAATAATTTCTTGCTTGTGATGAAAACAGAAGGTGAATCCATCATTCCAGGTAGTGACCTTTTTGGAGACCCACAAGTCCAGGCTCCAGCACTATTCGAGCTTTGATCTTCAAGAGCATAATGGAGAATAGGTAAGTTTCCACCAAGCCAAAACTGAAAAGATATATAATAAGCACAAGGATTAAGAATGGAGTATTAACTACTGGGATGGATCCTAAATGTTCCATTTGTCCCAGATACCTTGGTTCTAGTAAAGGTAGCAAAGCTCGTTTGAAATGAAATGGCAACCGACCAGAATGGCGATGCATCATATACATATAAATGCATGCTTCTTTAATCTTTATGTTCTGGAATTTAAGGATTTGCTCTCTGCTAATATCTCAGTTCGGTTCCCCTCGCCAATAACTTATGGGAAAAGTGTGGAACGGTTATGAAAGGATCTGTAAGAATTAATCCGAAATGAGTGCATCACATGCCTACTAATTAACTAGTACTCCATAATATACTCGTAGCTGAGGCTGAAGTGCGTCCAACCAGCCGCACCAATGGCCCAAGATTGAGAAAAAACTTGGGCGTGCTTCAGTGTTGGGGAAGAAAGAGCAACTTGAGTTCACTTGAACCAAATCGTGTTGAAAAATTTACTTACAAGTATCAGCGTTATAGGGTTTTGACACATTTGATTTGACTCTGGATATGTTATAATAATAGTTTCAGAATCTATTAAAACGAAATTTATTTAGGCCTAAAACCTTGCCGAATCAAACTTGAGGAAATCCTTAATTCGATAAATGACACAAAAATAACAGTGGTGCTGTGTTCACCGCTCTGTTTTTATCGCAACGCTCAGTTTCACCTTCCGTCTTGGCAATCAATTGTCTGAATTCCCTAAAAGAGTTCTTTTAAAATCCAAATCGTTAAAACACTTCTGAACGATGAAAATGAGAGCGGCGGGGGCTCCCACCGGAACAGTGGTGCATATGACACCTAACCAAGAACAAATGACACCTATCATCCACGCGTCAAACAAAAAATGAACCCCCCGAAATGAATAAAAAGATACACTAACCGTCCTCTCCTCCCAACCTCTCTAGTACTATGAAAAAGCAGAGAAACAGGATAAAACAAAAGCTGAACTAATACGGTATCTTTTTTATCTTCCGGCGAAGAGGATGGCAGCACTAGAAGAGTTAGATGCGGCAACCCCCGACGTCCCGGACGTGGCGGCTGCCACTGTGGCACAGGCGGCAACGGTGGTGGCGGAGGCCGGCGGAGAGCTGGACCCGGAACTCGATGCTGATTTTCACGTCGATCCTGCGTATACTACTTCTAAGCAGTTCGAGGTGAGTAATTATCTAGCGCTCAAGTCTCTCCCGTTCTCTCTTTTGAATATGTTTAGAAACAAATTTCTCTGTGTGCGCGTTTGGAATTTGAAGTTTTGCCTTTCGGGACTCTTTAGGAAGCCGCAAAGAAAGAGACAAGAGATGGGATTCAAACCCTGAAATCGGCAGTTATAATTTCCGGGGTGGTCGTGGCGGTGATCGGAGCCATATTTGCGGTGTCGAAGAAGATTAAAGAAGCACGATAACTGCTATATAGTAGCAATTAGCACACGCACGGAGTTTTTAAGCTCTTCCCCCCAATGCATTTGTACCATTTTTTGTGCTTTCTATGATAAATCTGCCACTTCTGTTCTTGCAAGATTTGTTATGGCAAAATTTAGTAGTACCGGGTAGTGAGTACGTGACCTAAACTGCAGCCTTTTTGCCAACCAGTTTGATTGTCTGCTTTGTGTTGATGGGATGGTTAATCGCTACAGTGTAATGTGTTGCTTTTAGTGAAAATGGCGGATGACATTTTCTGCAAACCAAAAGCTGGCTACGGCGGTGAGAGAGAGGTAGCCGCGCCGCATCGGTGGTGGTTCTGTGGCAGCAGATACCCCAAGAAGAAACAGAAATTTTCACTTCTTTTTTTTTAATAAACGCAACCCATTTTTTGTTTTTTAGTGAAAAAATTACACATAAAAGTTTCACTAGAAGGCAAAAAGGAGGTGCATTTATCAAAAAAGTGTGAAAATTATTACCCTTCAAATAACCATGGTTTGACAATTAACTGCTGAAAATTCTCGCTATCGCACCAAGTAAAAGCAAGACAGAAACAGACTCGCACTTGAAGGTAAAAGGCCGCAACTGAAGGAGAAGAAATTCCATGAGTGCGCGTTACACGAGTAGTATTTGTTCTTCTGAAGGCTGCCATAAGGAAGCCACAAGTTCATAAACCAGCCATTTTCTTTTCTTCAATGGGGATATCAAAGAAGATGAATGCTAGTGCCGTTCAAAAACAAAGAAGATGAACGTCAGTCATGCACTTCTTCCGTCTTCTTGTCCTTGGATCCGAAGTACCACCATCCCAAAGCACTGAGGCCGGTAACCACTCCTGCTACAACTGCATAGTTTCTGAACTCGTCAGTTGATACTCCGGATGTCATCGAGGCCGTCGGAGCGCTTGGCTTCACATCAGATGCAGTACCCTCCGAGCTAGTTGGAGGTTTTCCCTCTGGCTTAACTCCCTGAATATTTCAGCACAACCACAAGCCAAGCCTCACGTTTTAAATACCAAAACAAAGCAGCAAATGAGAGTAGGATTCTTGTTTCCAAGTAGACCTATTTACGACACGTACGTATGACCAAATTTTACGAAAGTAAAAGGGCGTGAGGGAATATGGCCGAATTGCATGAAAGTAAAAGGGCTTTATTGCAGGCTTCGACGATGGTAGGATTTGCAGCCATCTGACATATACAGAGGTATATACATATTTTGACAATGGATGAAATGAAGACTGAGGCATCCTTGAAGACAGAAACTGAAATCTAAAATGGCGAGGAATCTGTGTTTTGCTTTGCAGCTTCAAATGAAAATTGGTTAATTTCAGTATTGTTCTTTCCTTTCCTCGAGCTGTAAATAAGCTGAGTGTACCTTTTCTTCTATCATCTATGAAGCTCTCCTTTCCCCCTAAAAGGGAAAATAGAAATTGCTCCAGCATCGCAAACCTAAACATCTACGAATAAATACAATACCCAGACGACTAATTCGAACACTGAAATATTGATCTGTAAGTGTTTTATAACATAGAACGAATTTGCAAAATACTTGAATTGAACTCCAAAATGTGCTGAAGGTAATAAAGTATACTTGAACTGAACTCCGAACTCTGTTGGAAGTAGTAAAGTAGAAGTACACAATGGTAAAATCATTATTACCAATGGTGATCAGTCTGCCAACCCCAGCGTACATATATGTTCAAAGCTGAACAGGTTTGTACATCAACTCCAGCAACTGTTAGACTAGCGTAAATTGGTAGAGTTTTGGAACAGCAACTTATATGGTGGTGGTTAAAGCAACTTAGGATTAAAAAAAAGCAAATTATATGGTGACAAATCTATCAGCAAAGCACAAAAAAACAAATAGGTAGAGCTTTGGGACATATTTAGGTATCGGGAATTAACGTATCAGCTAATGAGCTGACAGTAGCAGAGCGAATGTTTGGACTTGGGAGTGGCACTGTTTGATGGGAATCTACTTACTTTGTCGCATGTTTCGTGTAAACATGTGAAGAGGAAAGTTGAATGTAAAGTCATATGATTAGGCTTTGTTGTGGGCTTTTTTTCCTTGTCATTTGGTAAATTTAACCATTTATCAAAGCAAACAAACCAGAAACTCTGGGCACAGCCCTACAACAGTCCAGACCAATCTAGAACAATCAAACTGAGAGAAAACCAATATAACAAGAAGCAAGAACGAGTGTGTGCCACAGAAGCTACACAGCATCAAAAATTTCTAGAGCTCACTCCTCAATCCCTAGTCAATAGCCTGCTCTCATCAGTTGGTTTCAATTTCTCCAAGAGCATATGCAGGCCCTAACTTCTTTTGCAACTCTGCATATGTCAAGGGCTTTATTTTTATTTTTAAATAATAAAGTCTTGGACCAATTATTTTGTGGTATTCAAATGGAAGGCATTGAGATATTATTTTTATGGTCAGACTGTTATTTTCTCAAATTGCAATTTCTACATTAGTTGGACGAAACATTAAGTTGTTCGTATACAAGTTCCTACCCCACCCTCCATGCCGCTCTGCCACTGTGAAGGCATATTATTGTCAGGAATGGTCAACAGTACCATCAAACTGCTGGATACATTTAGGAGATTTGAAAATATGTGATTGTGTAAACGCAGTAGGGGCATACAAAGAAAGTATGTAGCATGCTCATACCTTGCGGGCAAGCTTCTCCAACTTCTCTTGCTCAATTTTCTGCAACAGCACTGATAGTTTTTAGGAGGTGTTCCCACCTTATGAACACTAGACACTTAAAAAGCAAGTAGACAAGGCAAATTGTTGTAGATGAAAGATCAGAACACTCCTTCAAATTGCACAAGGTTAAGGACCAAACGCTTCTTAAAATTACACACTTAACTTGATGGAAACCCACGCAAAAAGGAATGTCCAATTTTATGTCAGAAGATTACATACCCCGACACACTGTGTTCATTACAACTGCAAACTGGTTTTTTTTTTTAACCTCATGAAGCACCATGTTATAGCATCCAACCCAAAACTAATGATCTCAAATTCTCCACTTCTACGATTTTGCTCTTTTCTGGGTAAAGCGTACATTGGAAAGATGAGGTAGGGATGTAACCCTTGCAAAAAAACCGCAATGGTTTCTTTTGATTTGCTGAACTATAAGAAGATTATAGCTACTATATAGACGGTTACCCAATCCCTACAGAAATTGTAGCAGACAAATGCAGGAATAAGATCCCACGGGATTTGTATTCCAATCCCATGTCTAGCTCAACAAGAAATTTGACGTTCCAACATCTCCCAGTGGAAAAGAGGTTTCAAAAAAATCATTTACATAATATCATGGACATAAGAACTCCACAGGACCACAAGAAAAAAGACTTCTTGAGCTTTTGTAATCCAAACTATGAATCGTCAAAAATGCGTGTTCCTTTCTCCCCACCAACACTGCCTTCATAAAATGTGCTTCTCTTTGTGAAAGGAAACACTAATTTGGTTATGACATTGCGCACCTATGTAAAATAAACCAGAGCTCAATACAAAGTGAAATCTGCATGTTTGGATAAGAACAGGCCTTTCTGGCGGATCTCACTTACCGTAGGGATTTAGGTTCCCCATTTTTAAGGGGCGGTAGTGGGTGGGTGGTTTGGTTTGACTAAATCAGAGAACATGTTCAGAATCGATATTTATGGCAGCATAACATATAAGCTCCTTTAAGAGATTCCTCATTATAAAACACAGCGCAATCAAGACACTTCCTGTATGAAACATCCTAGAAGGGGAAAAATAAGCTTCTAAATTATTCCAATCATCAACATAAACTGATAAAACAAGCCAATCTAGTCCAGAATGCCAACAATTAATTTTAAGAGAGGAACAAATACGGAACTTGAAGGACAAATCCAATAATTATGCCCATGAGATAGAAGAGCGCATATACAAAAGCATCCGTGCAAGCCAAACCCAAAACAACATCATCCTGGTAAAATGAACTGCACATGTTTCAAGCAGAAATGTAGGAAAAATTATACAATAAGAGAGTATGGGAACAGAAAGTTGTGCTGACCTTAATGTAGACATTTTCTGCAGCCTTTTCCTCCTCACTGAGAATTTTACCACTGCTTGAGAGCCTACGAGGTACATATCTTGCAGCAATCCTCATGGCCATTGCAGTTGGTTAGCTTACTTTACCTGAAACAAAGTAACTGATGACTCAATTACAAAAGATTTAGAGCCACTCCAATAAA
>CM033793.1:20318674-20323674 GCA_019656835.1 Rhododendron ovatum | reverse complement strand
TGAAAAATATTTCCATAACAGAAAAGCAGTGAATACCAAAGTGTCACATTAACTTCCATAATTTGGGAGAACCTTCTCAATGGTTGGAAAAACCATTAGGCAATATCACCACCAAGTAAAGAAATACAAATACCTCCAGGAACATTATATCTATCCAACCACATACATTAGACTACTAATTGAGAGCGTCCTTGCCAATATGTTTTTTTTTTGCTTGGCATCCTTGCCTATATATTATTGGCTTCACAAATCTTCATCACGTGGCATGGTCAACCAATGAAAGCATTTGTTAAAGAGACTCAAAGTAATAGTCTGTAAAACTGAGGACTAATAACTTAATATAACAAGAATCTGGTGCACTGAATCCAAACCTATTGAATTTCTTAACACTTATCCCCATAGCTTTCGTCCATATTTTCTAGTTTATTTTGACATTAGACTAAATTATTCAGTAGTCCCTCCCAACAAACATTTTTGTGCTATCCTTCAAGGTTTTCACTTTTGAGGGTTCAAATCTTATAGCATTCTATTTTAATTGCCTTGGTATTATATTTGATCCAAGGGGATAGAGACACTATAACATTGTCGTCAAGACAAGCCACAATATGCACGCAGAGGGGGGAAAAAATTACTTCGGATTCAAAGCCAAAGTCATAATACGGGCATTAAAATATATGTGGTTCAAGGTAAGTCTCAATATTTGCTTGTGCTTCCACAAGTCACCATACTATGTCATGTTTACCTAATTCCGAAATGGAACTAGACTAAGACCAATTGATTAGTCTCTCCTGATAAGACAATGTCAGCCCCTAATCAAGCTTCAAGCATCTACCAAAATGATATCTATAAGCCATAGTGTTTCTCGGGAGTTTGCTTCTTAGGATAAAAAGGTAAAGAATGTTCAATATAGAAGATCCTGGGCTGATAACATCCACTGACTTTAGAATAAAAATGTTCCCTGAACTATTCTAACATATCGTCAAAAGCTTTCTATACACACGAAAAAAATATGACAGTTTCACCAACTACTTGATCTGAAACATATCCTTGATTCAACTTTTTCCGGAAACTTTCCCCTCAACTTATACACACATGCAGAATTTTAAATAAATGAAACTGCTTATGTGTGAATCTTTGTACTGCTTCAACTGATAGCCAGAATATAGAAACTACAATGAAATGTTTCAACAAAGTCTCGTACATTCCAGAAACAAATTCACATGTAACTCTTCAAAATCGGAGTCTGTAATAACCGTGTGCGAACTGTCCATTCGATCTTTTGAACTAATGAAGACTGAAATGCAAAAAACAACACATGAAAAGGGGGAAATAACGATTCCCCCCTTTCATTTCCCTCTTCTCATGGGGCAGGTTTCGTACTTCCACAATGGGAAGTTCATCAAATCCAGCTTTAAGACAGATTACAACTATCGATCTTAAACCTACTGCTCCGTTCAATGACCAAGTGAGGAAAGGAAGGGAACAAATACAGTTTGTCTCAAACCCCAATTTTCATATGTTCAACTCTATTGTAAGACCTAATCGCTGAAGTCAAACAAACATTACCAAAAAAAAAAAACCTCCCAAAAATGCCTACAAAATTGCAGATATCCTAGAGCGAGACACAGAACAAAACGAAAGTCAAATCTGAGTAACTTAGCTCGATCCAATGACGAACAAAGTGACACTGCAATCAATGCAATACAAGGAACCCTAAATTTAAAATATATTACCTAAAAGGAAGCATAAAAAGAACCAGCTGAGAAGAAATAGCATATACAGATAACATGAATTTAAGTCAGCAGAAATGCTTACCGGAATCTTGGGGGTCGAATCCCGGAGGAAGAGAGTGATATGATAGAGAGAGAAACGGTTTGAGAGAGAAAATCGTTAATTGGATTACTGCGAGAGGGAAGGAATCGGAAAACAATGGTACTAGTGGTGTGGCACTAGAATTATTGATCGGAAAAACGGGCTGGTTCAGGAAGCAGATTGAACTTGTGGATTTACAGATCCAATGGTGCGTGGGTTCGACCCGCTTTGGCCCGGGTTGTGCCGCTAAAAGTTTTTACTCCATTTATATCCGGTCCCAAATTGATTGGTAATTGTGCATTTTGCATTCACAAAATAATCATACATTAATACTTCTAACAATAATAATACATTAATGCTTTTTAAAAAAAAATTACACCAATTTAAAGATGTCATTATTGAGAGGGAAAAACATAGCAGTATTTTTAAAAAAAATGATAATACCAAAATTATTTTTGTTTGTATCAAAACTCTAGTACATAAAACCTTATATTTTGCACGTTGTACAAATATCTTATGCATTACAGTTTTGGCACAAACAAAAAAAAATTTAGCATTAGCAACACCCTATTTTTAAGCACAAAATAATGAACAATGAAAATGAGGCGAAAGGCCTAAAAAGTATTTGGAAAAGACCAAGAATTTGTATGGATATTGATTATTTTTTGTTTGGTTGAAAGAAGTACAATTTCAAAGTCGATAAAAACTATGGCCCATTAAGAGCAGCATCTCCAATTTTTGGCTTTAAATGTGGAGGTGTCAAATTTTTTTGAGACTCATGGCAATTTGACATTTGTAAAATACCCTCTCCAATAAACATGTGAAATCTCTTATTTAAGCATATTTTCACTTTAACTTAACGTTTGGGAGAGCAAACTAATCAAATATATATATTTTTTCTTTGACAAACCAGATCATCCCAGATATTATATATAAGAACACAGTACAATAAAAGCAGACACTACCAATCTGAAAATACAAAAAACAACAAATAAAACAAAAAACAACAAACAAACAAAACAAAATAAAAAATAAAAGCAGCCTAGAACCAAGACGCCAAAGTCGGATCCGTCGATCACTCTCATGAAGCAGGGTTGGAGTGGCCAAATATGAAGTGGCTAGGTATAGACACAGGGCAAACTTTCCTAGATGGAACCGCTACACCAACTTGAGCTCCTTCCCCCCACAGACTAAGAAGCTGCCGTAGACGTTGCCACCGTCACCATTGAACTGGTTCCAAAAAACGAGATCTAGAACCCTAGATTTGGCTCTTGAGTCCAAAAATTATAGAAATAGTGTGAGATCTCAGCTCCCTATAGAAAGAGTCTCACTATCTCACAACCATGGAGGTAAAAGAGCAAAGCAGAGGAAATGAGAGAAGAGAGAGAATCTAGGTCAGAGAGGGAGGAAGAAAGAAGAGACAAAAGGGGGAAGAAAGAAGTGGGGAAGAAGGGGAAGGGGCAGCAGGGGTGAAGGGAGGGAGCCCTCACCCAGGCGTGCACGTGCGCGCGCGCACACACACACTCTCTCAAAGCAAATATTTAACATTATATGTTAAATCCGACACGAGAAAAGAGATGCCAAATAATCTCTAAGTAATTGACCTCTTGGTTAGAGTTGGCTCAAATTTTTGCTCTCACAAGCCTTTAGCTTGTGTGGTCATTCTCATAAAAGGAAATCAATGGTAACCACTGTATTCTAAGTTAACAAAATAAGTAGTAATTTGTTGCAATGTATATATTTTCTTTATGTTCATAATTCATGAGTGACATGGTCTACAAAAATTCTCTCTATTTGAGTCAATTTATCTACTCTCTCTATTCCATTTTGATAGTCTCGTTTGGTGAATCCAACTTTTTAAAGAAACATAATAATTACATAAAAAAGTATTCACCTTTACAATTATTTTATTGATTTTATTGATGTATACTCATGTAAGTAATAGTATTTCAATTTAAATACAAGGGTAATAATGGATTTTTATCAAGATTCTTTTTTATGGAGTAGTTGATTTTGCAAAGTGGAATTGTATTTTGGGATGTTCCAAAATGGAATATGTCACTATCAAAATGAAACGGAGGGAGTAAATTCACAACCCCAAATAAAATTTTTAAACCCAACCCTGGAGCGGCTGGGACCCGTTTATAGTTACCGGACATAACCCAACCGGGTCAGGGTCGCGAATGGATATAGGTGAGTTGGCAAAATCCTATTGGCCCACCTTATGTGGAGCTCGTGCGGGAAACAAGCTAAATTACGCCTGGGAGTTGACTCCTCCAAAATGTACTCCCCCCACCTCCTCCGACGCTAATAAAAGGCATCAAAATTACAATAAACCTCCAAAACCTCAATTCCATTTGCAGTTACGCCCCCCCTCCCCTCTTCGGCAGCTGAGAACCCTCTACCAATGGCGGTGAGGGCCACGGTGGGTCGGTTCCCCATCGACTCCGACGCGCTGGAGTCGTCGGGGGTGCCGTGGGGGGTGACGCTGACGCCGTTCGCGGCGCGGGACGAGAACGGGAACCCCCCGTTGTACGGATCCGACGGCCACCTCCTGCCGCGGTGCGAGAACTGCTGGGCCTACTACAACACCTTCTGCGAGCAGGAGCAGTGGGCCTGGACCTGCTCCCTGTGCGGGACCCTCAACGGCCTTCCCTCCGAGGCCGTCTCTCGCTACTCTCGCCCCCAGTCGTGCCCCGAGAACACCTCCTCCTTTGTAGATCTCGAGTTGCCGAGTAATCCAAATCTTCTCAATCTCTGCATATATGTGTACATATATGTGCCTTTTTTTGGGTATAATTGTGTGCATTGACATTCTGAAAAGGAGTGTTTATACTTCAGTTGAGTCCAAATCTAGTTCACATAATGCGTGAGCGGGAGCGCCACCATAGCCTCTTTTGAAAACATTCTAAACTACTGAAACTTGCTCCCAACATTCCAAACTACTGAAACTCGCGCGAGCATAACAGATATAAACATGAAAATCAAAGTAAATAGGAAAAGAAATGCATATGAGAGAGCTTTGAAGAGTAAACATGAGCTCTCCTAGTGCCTGCGACATTAGAAATCTCAACCTAACCCTCCGGCCTCAGCCACTCATTTATTTT
The DNA here is from genome assembly GCA_019656835.1 of Rhododendron ovatum. Taxonomy (NCBI): domain Eukaryota; kingdom Viridiplantae; phylum Streptophyta; class Magnoliopsida; order Ericales; family Ericaceae; genus Rhododendron; species Rhododendron ovatum. The sequence continues at coordinate 20,318,755 of CM033793.1, read as the reverse complement.
GATAAGAAAATATCAAATACAACGAAACTACAAACAAAATAGCCCATAGTTGTCAAGATAACAACTATAGAAATGCTCGAA
>CM033793.1:20298674-20313674 GCA_019656835.1 Rhododendron ovatum | reverse complement strand
TCCTGTTAGTCCAGGATGACGATTGGGGAGACTTCTAAGATTTATATCATAAGTCGCAAAGAATCTGAAATGGGCTGAAGAAAGAAAGGCGTAGGATTTGCAGACAAAAGCTTTTTAGCTTGACAGCTGTAACCTTTAGTCATCTTGGTTTGTTCCTCTTTAAAATCTGTAAATTTACACTTTTGAACCTTTCAAACTGTGGGGATTAGTAGGTATGATTTAGCCACTCCTTGCATTCTGGTTCTTGAAAACAAGAGTCATCCCAGTTATGAGGACGTATGCCTTTTTCCTCGACTCTTGTTTCATTGCTTTTCATTATATTTATTTTTCTGTTTCCCAGCCCAGACATTTTTGGTTAATCAAATTTCAGTTCGTCTCTCTTTCTGCTTCTAAAAATTTGCTATCTGGTAAAAATCAGAGCATTTTTCTTACTGGCTGTGAGAAGTATCTTTATTTAGGAGGGAATATGGGCCAAGTTGACCTGCTTAAGCTTGGCTCATTTGATCTTTGATCTTGGTTTGAGCTTGGCTAACTTTTGCACCAGGCTACTTCTCTATTTGCTGAGAGGGCTCAATTTTCAAGGTTATATGACACCACTAAGCTATATAATAACTGTAGATTTATGGCAATTTCAAAGTTAATGTTCAGTGACCAGGCAACTGGACCCAAAATGAATGAAAATATATTTTTCAATGGTTGGTTCATTTTCCAACTTGCTGACTTTAATGGATGTGGGACATGTCAGAGCATGACATCATTGGTTCAAAAAGTGGGGAGTTTTTTGCACTAAACTTTTTCCCATGAAAGTTTGGGGCTTGTTCGGTTGGGTTTTTGGGTTTGGGATTCTAAATTATTACCCTACTCCAAAATCCACCCATTACCCCTATCTTCAATCATTACTTTCATTTTTATCTCCATCTCTCTCCAATCATTACCTCTATCTCCCTACCCTAATCATTACAAATTCAAATCCAAAATCTCCAAAACGAACTAGCCCTTAATGTCTTTATGTACATCCACGTGCCACTCTAGTGACATTTTCGTCAACTAACAGTCAAGTCTTGAGGTACTTTTGAAGACAACAGATGTGCCAGGGTTATGTGAGCCGCTGAGCTGAAGAGGGACAATCACTTACGATAGATAGCCCGGGGTGTGTGTGTGTGTGTGTGTGTGGGGGGGGGGGGGGGGGGGGGGTGGTGGGGTGGCCCTAGTTCTAACTAGGACTGTCATAGGAGACAATCACTTACGATAGATAGCCCGGGGTGTGTGTGTGTGTGTGGGGGGGGGGGGGGGGGGGGGGGTGGGGGTGGGGTGGCCCTAGTTCTAACTAGGACTGTCATAGGAGTGTCAAGCCAATCAAGTTAGAGGATTCCACTCTTAAACGTTGCACACGAAAGAGGATTGGAGGCCCTCTCAACCTCTTAATCAAGGGTTTTTGAAAGCAGCATTAAAAGTCTCAGTTCCTTTGATGCTGCTTACATAGTGTTCGCCGATGCCTTAAAGAAAGCGGCAATGATAATAGTGAGTGGGCTCCTCGCGCTTTGTTGAGTGCTTTGAAGCTCACTCATCTTCTTCCTGACCTTATTCTCGAGTATGAAGACATGTTGTTCTAACTCTGCTGGTGAGGGTCCAACTTCAAAATCATGTTCAATCGGATATGTAATAATCGAGTATTGAATGAACTGTTCAAGCGCCGACTTGAGTTCACGTGCTGGTCAGTTGTTTTAGCAGACCTACGTTCGTTGATCATTCTATCGTAGTTTTAAGTATATTGTTGAGTTTTAATTAATTTTGGTACTTGAACCTTGGTTTTCGAAGTATCCAAATAAAAGATATACCTTCATGTCAGTGGTTTCATTCCTCCTATCATGCAAATCTTGTATAAGTATTCCTTTTAGAAACTCATGTCTATTTGTTGTGCTTCCCAAAATGTTATAACTTCAGAAATTGCATCCTGTTTCTGCAGGCACACATCAGAGCCTCCCATGCTACAGATTGCATTCCAGTATACGGTGGTTGTGCCTCCTGAGGAACTGTCGAATTCTGCCTCCAGTTCTCCAAGTAGGTAGGGTTAGTTGTATACTCTGGCAGTCCATAACTTGTTGCCTTTCAGGGTAACTTATTCCTACATGCATGCATTAGTTACATTCGCCATTTCAAGGCTGTTGTTTGTGTTGGACAACTTGATATAAGTTGGCGGGCAACCATCCGAAGGCACATTTCCTAGCCACTTAAGCTTTTGGAACAATTGGTGACTGAACATGGTATCGTAGATTTGGTTCTGAGAGATGATTGGTTCAAATATTTTTCCATGTGTTTGCCATGGATTGTTATTCTCTGGGTGCATTGTGGTTTTTTGTGTGTGGATGTTTTCAACTCAATGTCCACCACTGAGTTGCATGTGGGGGAGTGTCAGAATGGTGTTACACCTTGTTAGACCCATTTCTGAACAAATTAAGCTTTTGGATAATTGGTGACTTGGCAGTCCTGCCTGCCAGGTAAAAGGGGCTACTATTAAGCTTTTGTTTGATGGCGGTGGTAATCATTTAAGGTATGGGTAATTTAAATACTCTGGTTAAAGAAAGACACTTGGGTCGTGGGACTTCATAGCTTTGTTAAGTTAAAATAATCGCATCACTCTGCTTCACATCAATGAAACATCTAAAAGTATACACAGTTGCCAAAGTAGCCTTGCATTGAAGATATGATTCATATACAGACAGATTGGGTAAAACTGAGTGATGTAACATTTTGTTCATGACAGGTGCTTATTAGCTTTGTTTTTCCTGTTTTATTGTTAGATTGAGGCTCTGTTTGTTTGGGCGTAAAATGTTTTCCGGTAAAATGCTTCCGTTAGTTATTTTCCGAAATGAACCCGCTACATTCTACTGCAATTCTCACTGCTCAGTTTCCTCGATCGTTAGTCCTGACCCACATTCAATCCACCCCACCCCACCCCCCCCCCCCCCCCCCGGTCTCTCTCTCTCTCTGTTTGTCTGTTGTCCTCCGATCAGTTTTTGATGTGTAGCTTGCTTTAGCTTATTGAATAAAGCAACATTGATGTGCTGTTATGATGCAATAGAAGCAATACCCAAGAGAAAAAGTTGTTAAAAAGAGGCCGAAGAAGAAGGAAAGACAAGTTGAACGACATGATAAAAAAAATTGTTATTTTTGTTATTCTGCTGCTTATGTCATAATATGTAACTGTTAGACGTGGGCCGTGTATATGATCCTCGTGTCACAAGTATTGCAAATTTTTGGAGATGTCATTTTCAGACTTTCTTAATGATTAGGAGAAGTAGGAAGAATCACCCTTAATGCATATGTTGGCATACGAATTGAGGCTTCTTGTGTCAAAAGTATTGCTAATTTTTGGGGATGTTGCTTTCAAACTTTCTTAATGATTAGGAGAAGCAGGAAGAATCACCCTTAATGCATGTGTTGGCCTGAATTGAATTACACCATTAAGCCCTCTCTCTCTCTCTCTCTCTCTCTCTCTCTCTCTCTCTCTCTCTCTCTCCACACTATTTTGTTTATTTCTGAAAATATTTTTCATGTGCCAACCAAACACCGGAAAATAAAAGTTTAAAGTTTGTTTTCTAAAAAAATATTTTACGTGGAAAACATTTTACATCAAAACAAACGGAGCCTGAATGTCTCTCTTAACACAAAGTACATATCCATTATGTAGTGTATATTAGTTTCCTTATCCTTTGTTGAATTTTTTTGAGCAAGGATCTGTTAGTCTAGGCTCCTGATAAAAAATAAAAAATTTGTTAGTCTAGGTTCTAGATTGAGTTGGGGTTCCATGATCGTGAGTAATATAGTTTCCAAGTGTTTGTCATTATTTGCTAATAGGTGGTCATGATTAGAATATTCTTGTTGACGATGGTGTGTTATAATTTCTAAAGATGGGTACATGCCCTCAGAAGGAAGACATTTTCTTGAAAAAATGCTTAATCATATCCAGTGATGCATCTCCTTTTTACGGTCATCCTGTTTTGTGATAAGACCTCTTTTTTCTTTATTAGATATGTTGGTTTCCAACTTGGCTTCATTTCACTTAGGCAAACATTGTGCTTGTCAAGGCAAGAATGTAGTTGAAATAAGCATTTAGATTTTCCTTAGAATAGCTTTGTGTCCAACAGTATATTTTCGTGTAATCCATTGTGTGATATATCAATTTTCATCCTCACATATATACTTCCAGAAACTTTACTTATACTTTGATGTGATATATATTTTGCAGAAACAAGTATTCTCTAAAAAGGAGATTAAGGATTCGAACTCTGCAATTTGGAACTGCTCGTAACATTACTGAACTTTATGACAGTGTTGATCCTGAAGCAGTTTTATCAATACTTGTTCACAAGGTTCATTTTTCTCTCTTCTGCTTGTTCTTGCATTCTAATAATTTGACTGCTCTACTTTTGGCTTATTTTGCATCATTCAAGTGATGATGACGTAATTGATTTTGCAGCTGTTATGTATATAATGATAGGATGCTCTATAGGGTTAAATACTTTGGCAGGAACTCTTCGTACCAATGATGCGTTTCGACCATGTTGATCATATGGTAGTGCTGCTCTGATGCGGTTCTGTATTAGGAAAACAGAGCACAGACCTCATGCACATGCTAGATTATAAAAGAGGAACAAACTTGTTATTCCGTTCATATTTCAACTTAGAGGATGTAGTGATATTTGGTGTCTGCGAGCATGCCACCACAAATATGCATGAACGAGTGGCGTGCCTTTTTTATTGAAGCCCAAGTGTCCTTGTGAAATAGAACATGCTTGGTTTGTATTACTACAGAACCAAAACAACTTTCTATAGTTAGACAAGAAAAAAAGCTGGTGGTATCAGGTCCATCAGGTCCACGAACATCACCATAGTCTCTAGTTAGGGACGAGTAAACTGGAAAAGCCGTCTGACAAACAGGGTTTTATCTGTTTTAGCAATCAATTCTATGTAGGGAGGTTTTTTTTTCTTTCTTTTTTACAATGGATTAGCTTATTTTTTTGGTTGACTATTCAGTGCCTTTTCTCCCCTCTGAAAATAAGGAATTCTAATCAGGAAAGAAATGTAGAATTTAGGCTTTTACGATACGTTCACCAATCTTTATAAGCAATTTGTAGCACTTAACTCTTATAGCTTCTGGATTTGCTCTGCTCTTATACATTTAATGACTTGTCGATCACCGACTTTCACCCACCAGGTTATATTAGCCTCGTTGGAGCACGGGGTTCGGGAAGGCAGGATGTTGCTGCATGATTGGCTTGTAATCCTTACAGCACAGTATAATGATGCTTGTAAACTAGTTCAGTATGATCATGGCAGCTCAACAGCAGCTCGCATTGACATAGCATTGTCGCAATGCCCACAACTGCAGCCTTTACCTCGCTTAGTTTTTGCTTTGCTTCGTAATCAACTTCTCCGTTTCCATGAGGAAGGAGTCCACCCTGACTACCGGATATACCTGCAATGCCTCTTCAGGTATATCAATGTTTACAATCACTGGGTGTGCATTTTTTAGCCTGGGTTCCTGTTCTGATGGTAAAGACACTGGATATGAGATACAGTTTCCTCTGTAGTATATATTTTGTGATGCCCTATGAACTGCATTTTAGCCTCAATAATTCATAAGTAGCACACTACACAGCTTCGTAACTAGCCACAATAACTCGTAACATTTCCACTTGCACCATACACACCCATCTACAAACTAGCCAACATTACCAACACTACAAAAGGTCGAAACAAAACGCCGCAAAAACATATGGCAAACTCTAATATGCGTGACAAAGGAACCGTAAAGTTCACAACTAACCACGAATAACCAGTACCAGAAAAATACAACATTTCTTTGGTACACACCATGTATGCATAGCTTTCTCCTGTAGAAGAATAAGGGTTTGATTGATGTAGTTTCTTAGTCCCCGTTCCGCTAAGGTTCTTATTTTTTAAGTACTTATTTTTCACTTTACGAGATAGGTCATTCTCTCACAATACATCACCTTGAATTTAAAAAATAAGTACTTATTTTAGTTAGTGGAACATACCCTAACATCAAACATTAGCTTTTTCTAAATAACCAGGTTATGGTTACTACTAAGCATTTTGCAACAGGAAAACAAGGATGGCTTAGTGTGATTGGACTGAAACATCAAATTCTCGCTTTAGCAACATTCTATGGTGCTCTCCGTGTCGTCGTGGTTGAAAGATCTCCAAGTCTGACCTGATCTTTTCCTCATACAAGCTCACATTTATTTCGAGAGGGAGTTCTACCTTGTTATCGTTTTACTAGTCTTTTATAATTTTGAGAGCCCTTTCTATCTTCTTGCTTGTAGTTTTCTTAAGGTTGCATCCCTTGCTCTAGTACGTGTTAGTGCCTTTACCCATAATACTAATTTTGCTAATTGCTGTTCTCAAACTTGTGATGCAGTGCTCTAGAACCGAGTTCTCTTCACCGTGCTATATACCCACTGCTGACATCATATGCAACTCCGGATAAACAAGCATTTCCTCGCCATTCTTTGAGCCGTGCTGCATTGATAACGAGCGGCAGTCCAATATTTTTCCTTGACGCATTTACTACTCTCATTGTGTTTTATTCCTCTACAGCTGATCCTTCACTTCCTTACCCTCCACCTCACGACTGTAAGTTGTTGCTGGTGCTGCTCTCATAGAACTATGTCATTCACTATCATTCTTTTCTGCTTCCTAAGAAAAATATTTTCTGCTTTAGGCTTATTGAGGACTACAATTAACAAACTAAAGCAAGAGAGGAGTATAACTCCGAGGCTAATATTCCTCAAGGGAGGACATGATGATTGCACATCGTTTGAGAACTATCTTATTGAGGAGCAGGACGTAGATGGAAGTGGGTTCACAAGCATGATGGGTTTTGTTTCCTTCCTCGAGGAAATCAGTCAAAGTGTCGTCGAGTACATGAAATAAGAGACTTATACCCAGTTCAATTGGATTCAAAATTATACAAGAGGGATGAATTACATACAATGATGGGGTTGCTTAAATTTGGCGTTCTCGCAAATGAACTACTTGAAGACTCAAAACTGTTTAAAGTAGAGGAATAGAGTGGGCACTGTTTTCTTTTCTGTTTCAGTCCCAGTTGGAAGATCCCTTTTGGTGTGGACTACACATAGTTTACTCTCAGGCAAAATCCGCCTTTGTTAAATGAAAGAAAAAGTTGCAGGGTTAGACGATTTTGTCATTTGTTTTGAGCTTTAGGTAAGGTGTGTCATTATTTTTTGTCTGAGTCTACCCATTTGTATTTTTGACAATACCATTGCTTGAGGTTGACTGAAAATAATTAACCTGATTTGTATTGTTGTTGAGCACCTGTTGGAGCACGCATTGAAAATGATTCTCTTATCAACTTTGTATTTCCATGATCTCGCTCTCTCGTTTTGGTTCATTCAATTTTTTTTCACGGTTGCGTTTTCTGCTTTTTCTTATGTTCCGTAAAAATTTCCTTATGCGCCACGTAGCTTTCGTTTAGTACTAGGATCTGGGAAGCTGTTATGGGAGGATGACAAAGTGGAAAAGAAAAAGAAACAGTAATCACATGGACAAGTTTTTCGTGGTAAAGAGTAATGATGTTATTCAGGCCACCTCAAGTCCCTTACAATAACAGTTCAAAAAAAAAAAAAAAGAAGTCCCTTGCAATAGAAGCTGCTGCCTATGGTTGGCATAATAGTGTTTGCCATTATTACATCTCCCAACTTTTTCACCATGATATACAAGTTACTTGAATTGGTAGAGGAGGAGTTCTATGTACATTTCCTTTTTGATAGTATATAGATATAGAGATGTCTGTATACGATGTTTGTGCACGTAGACGTGCGTTGTTAATATACGCAACCGAAGACGGTAATCAAAAGGGTTGCGCAACAAAAAGTGAGATCAAGACACCAGACGCCAAGAAAGGCAGACCGATATACGTGGTTGTGCCAACATTCTTGCCGTGGTGGGCAGGGCGGTTATTTACGTGGTGTGCACCTGCACCTGCCGCAAACAAGGGGACTACTGCTGCATAACCGCGGTTTGAACCCTTGCCGTTAGTATCACCATTTGATCCTCCAGCTGATCTGGCACTGCTGCCACCATGACCACCACCACCATGACCACCACCGCCATGCCCGCCACCACCACCGCCACCACCTCCACGCTTATCAACTACCGTCACTCCAACACTGGCAACTTTCATTGACGTATTGACGTCCAGGCCTTGAGATCTTCTGTCTCCGACATTTTGATCTTCTTGTTGATCCAAGGCTACAAGGAATCGAACCATTTAAAAATCACTAGGGGAAAATGAAAATAACTGAGAGATCCTGAATAATGAAGATATCGAGAGATCCTAAATCATTATTGTATTCGAATTATACCAAAATTGACAAATTTCTACTACATAATATGATCAAATAAGTGAACCTGAAACAAGGAGATTTTGCGAGGATGCATGAAGATGAATGGAGAGCATGATGAGGAGTAGGAGCAACGCCATCTTTTTTGTTCTCATCCTCAGCAGAATTCTTTAGTGGGAGTTGAAGTGCTTTCACGGATTTGTTCTAACTTATCACGAGAGAAAAGGGGGATTCTCTCTTCACCTTTTGATTTGCTTTTCGGTAAAAACAGACCTTCAAGCTAGGAAATGCACAATGTCACACTATCAATTACTCCTTTTCTAAAAGTTGCTGATTTTGCCACTCCATTTTTTTGCTTACGCCACTCCCATGCAAGTGTATTTTTGGTGCAAAAATATACTTGCAGGGGAGTGGCGTTAACAAAAAAGGGAGTGACAAAATCATTTTCCTTTCTAAACTATTTATTCGGAAGGATAAATAGGAAGCTATTCCTTTTTCAATATCTAACACAAAATAATGTTTTTGAGTACCAATCTTATTAAGGAGTGTTTGGGAGACTCTTTTATTTTACTTTTTGCATTTTTATTTTTTAATTTTTTTGCTTTTTTTCTTACTTTGGTATGAATATACTATTATGAATCTGTAAAGTGTTTAGAAGATATGTGTAAAATGCATTTTGCTATAGGAGTTGTGTTTGGAAGTATAATCATCAAAATAGATTACGGGTTGATTTTTTTACCATATTGCCCTAGGTTATTTATTATTCCATTATAATATGTAGGAATAACCATTTTAGACATTTTTAAAAGGTATTATTAATTCAAATATCCTTTGGTTCTTTCACTTTAAAAATACTTGTGACTTATATTTGAAAATCTTTATTTTTATCTTTGTTAAGTAGGAAATCTCAAATATTACCTTGGAAAACAATAATACCATTATTGATGGAGATAGAAAATAAAATCATAGAGGGTGGAAATTCAAAATCTTACGTAATTCAAATAACTACCAACAACAATACAACTTAGAAAAACATCAGAGGGGGAGAGAGATGTAATTTCTAAATATGAGAAGGGCAAAAGAGTCTTTTTGAAAATGCTCCTCTTCCCATACTTATGCATTTTTTTTAGGGTTAAATACCGAGACACCCCTCGAACTATTCCCGTTTGTCTCGCTCACCCCCTAATAGAATTTTGCCTACGGCCAGACCCCTTGAGCAAAGTTTCCATTTGGAGGGGGTAATGCCGTTGGACGGAACGAATGAAAAGATCAAAATACCCCATGTTTTCCTTCCCCTCCCTGGCACACTCACACAGAGAGAAGAAGAAGAAGAACTGTCGACGACGAACTCGACCTTGCTGATCGACAACGAACTCAACCGCAACAATCACACTATGAAAATCACAAACCCAACCACTACGAAATCACAAAATCACAAATACTACGAAAATATCTCAATACATAATCACAAATCACGATTACACTGGGTAAGACGATGTTGGAGACGATGGAGGACGACAGAATCGAAGACTAGAGGACGAAGGAATCAAAGTCGTAGGCCGCCGAAGAGAGCCGAGCGTCGTCGGATATTACATCGGGCTGAGGACGACCTCTTTCTCCTCTCATCACCATTTCCGTCATCGCCAAGCTCATGAAATCAACCAAAATATTCATTGTCATCGCCATCTGTCCTTTGTTGAGGATCTAGAATATCAAATGTCCTTCAAGGTGAAACCTGGTCAGGTGGGCTCCTCTCCTGTTGGGTATAGTAGACCTCAGATGACCATGGTCTCTTCCAAATCCCTCAAATCATTACCGGGTCGAGAGATCTCCTGTGAATTAATTTCTGAAGCCCATTAAATCCATTAGGGGATCGTCTTCCAAGAGAAGACCATGGGCCCGGGGAATGCGTCCTGTAGCGAATTGGAGATTTCAAACGAACTCGAGGAAGCCCCCCTCTTTGTTGTGATCTTGTTTTTTGGGAAGGTATTTGGGATTTGTTGAGAGAGAGAGAAAGAGAGACATCTTGTTTTTTGGGAAGGTATTTGGGGTTTGTTGAGAGAGAGAGAGAAATGGGAGTTATGAGAGACGGTGTCGGCGGCGTTTGGTGGTGGTGCGTGGCGGAGGTGGGTGTCATTTGGTGAGGCGCAGAAAAGGTGGGAGGTGGGTGTCGTTGATGATGGGAATTGAGAGATGGAGTAATTTTGTTTTTTTTTTTTTTGGCCAAAGTGGGGAAAATATTAGGGGCAATATTGGAACATTATACAACTTTTGACAGAATTTAGGTGAAAAGAGCAACGGTTCTAGACGGAACCCTAACGGAAGGGGTGTACGAGACAATAAAACTTTAATGAGAGTCTCTCCGTAGGCAAAATTCTATTAGGGGATGAGCGAGACAAACGAGAATAGTTCGAGGAGTGTCTCGATATTTAACCCTTTTTTTTTATCCCCAAACAGAAAATCTAAGAAGCAGGACAACTGACCCACGACACAAATCAGGACAGGCCAGAAAATAATCAGGTGTGGTAAGAATATCTACATGTAAGATATTAGATAATTACAGTCTAGACCAATATTTACAGAAGTTTTTAGACTAATTACAGTACCTTATATACATTTCGCCAGAACTTCTAGATATTCACAGTTAGAACCCCTTTGTATTTTGTCTTCTATTATTTATATTTCCGCTTTTCATTTGCACAGTACCCCTGCACAAAATTGGTATCAGAGCCTACAGTACTATTTGTTAACTCAAGTAGCCAGATTATAGATCCTTGTTATCATTTAATTGCTTACTATTCTCTTTTATGTTTTAGTTTGTTATGATCAATGAATTAATTAAGGCAATTAGTCCTAGTTTAAGTGAGATTAGATCTCAACAGTCAAAACAGAATATTCAGATTAGAACAGGTTTCCAGTTAATAGAAAACTTAGCAATCACAGTAGCACCAGATACAAGCTTAGAACAGATCAAGCTTTAAAAGCTTTAGGTACCAGAGGTATTCAGGTTATAGAAGCCAAAAAACGTGATTCAGAAATGTTATCAGGACTTGAATGGAAAGTCACAAACCTAGTGCCCAAACAGCAACTCAGACCCAGTAATAACAGCTTTTATACCAACAGTCTAGGAGAAGTTAATCTTAGATTTAGTAATTATATCTCAGCAGGTAGAAATTCAGATGTAAGTACAGAATTTGCTCGAAACTCAGATGTGGAGACAGAACACATTTATATGGCATATGAACAGCCCCAGTTTACCCTAGATCAATTAGTTAAATTCAGTGAGTCTGACATAATCAGATTAAAAGAACTTTTAGAACCAGTTTATAGACCAGACTTAGATTATTATGATTACCAGATTTTGGAAGGATATTACACCCAAAAGCTTGAGTACGAACATCCAGAATTAGATGATAGTTCAAAAGTTCAAAGACAATATCTATTACAAAATAATATATTTGTCTTGGAAGAAAAAAATTTAGAATATGATTCCAGCAGAAAAAATAATCTTTCAGTAGAAGACATGTTTTGTCATTCTGACCCTAGATCCAAGTATTATCAATCACCAGTAGAAAATACAGAAAGTCATATGGTAGAAGTCAAAATGGAAACATACGATAATACTCCACCAGTACTCCCAAATCAAATATATGAGATGGGAAATATTCCAATCAGTAGATCTAGAATTAAGCCATCAGCTCAAGAACTAGAATATAGAACCTATGGAAAAAGGTTACCAGTAGATAGAGATATAACTCTTATGGCACAAGCAGGAACAGGTTTAATGTTAGACATTGCATCATTTGATCCCCAGTTTCACAAAGCAGTAATAGATAGATGGGAACAATCTTTAGTTAGAAAACTTTTAGAAATGACCAATTGGCACTCTTCAGCAGAGATGTGGTCATATTGTGAATCATTTTTAGGAGACATAGCAAAAGGAATTATAGAAGCCTACAAGAGAGACTTTGAGACTCAGTATGCGGCCTTAATAGCCCAAGGACCAAATGTCTACAATTTTACCAGTTTAGTTAAAACCTTGATTATAGGAGCAGATCCCAATAGAGGAAATACCACATATCAAAATGTAGCTATAAGACAGTTGGAACAGCTTAGGTTACATAAATGGAAATATATAGTCAGTTTTTGCAACGACTTTATAGCCCTTGCATCACAGACGGGAAGAGCACTCGATCTAGAAATTAGTAATAAATTCTTTAGGAAACTTCCAGGACCATTAGGAGAAGAAATATGGGAAAAATGGAAAGTTACCAATGGAGATGAAAACCAGCATCTAGGAATAGGTCCTAGAATTCAGTTTGTTTTTGCAGTACTAAGAGACAAGTGTGCCACACTTGAGATTCAGAAAGGAATAAAGAAAAATAAATTAAATTTTTGCAGCCAGGTCATATATACTCCACAACAGTATGGATATGGCAAAGAAAAAAGAAAGAAAAAGAAAAAGAAATTCTATAAATATCAAAAGAAGGCCAGTAAATACCATAAGAAAATAGCACAGACAGGGAGATATAGTTATGGGTATAAAAAAACATGGCTATTATCCTAGGAAAAGATATAGGAAAAGTCAGTCTTATAGTCAAGCACCCAGCAAACAACAGTTTAAACCCAGACCTAGAAAACATTTTAGGAAAAGGGTTCAATCAACTCAAAACCGTAAATGTAAATGCTTTATATGTAATTCAGAGGACCATCTAGCGAATAGATGCCCTAATAAAGGGAAAAACCAGAAAAACATAGAAAAGGCAAATCTTATAGCAGAATTAGAAGATTTTGATAACATCGAGTTTATAGAAATAAAATTAGAAGAGAGTGATAATGAGTCGATATATAGCTTAATCAGTACAGAACCAGAAGAAATCAATTTTCTAGAAGAAAATGATAGCAGTAGCAGTAGCAGTTCAGAAGATGAACTCCCCAGTCACCTACCAGAATATACTTTTATGATTAAAAGTTCTAGTATAGAATGTATACACCAGTGGCAGCATAATATAGGACATGATAGTGAACCTTGCTCAGAATGCAATGGTTATCCTTTTAGGTTATTTAGAAGTATATGTGATAAATGTAAGAAAAATGTTTGCAAATTTTGTCTCAAAAAGAACCATCAAATAGACAGAGATTTGATAGACTTAAGTGGTAGTATACAGCAACCAGTGCTAATCCAGAATTCGAAACTAGCCCTCCAAGAAGCCAAATTAGAAGCAGCCACAGTAAGGTTAGAATTAGATAGGACCAGATTCCAGTTTGAAAAACAAATAAGTGAGTTAGAAAAGAAAATAGAGGTATTGTCTATAGAAGTAGAAACATATAGAATATAAAATATTAGATTAAGAAACCAGTCACATGAGCAAAGTCAGTCTTTAATCGAAACCATAGAAGACCACTGCAACATTGTTGAATCAGTCAATAGAATAGGAGAAAATAGCCTTATAGAAATAAATTGTGAGATTTTATTACAAGCTAAAGGAAAAAATCCAGGAAAGATCATAGAAACCAAAGCCATGATAGATACAGGAGCCAGTAAAAGCCACATTAGTCGTATACCAGTAGAATATTTTACCAAACCAGGTTATATAGCCAGAGCAGATCTCATGAATAATACCAGCATCATTTATGATACATGTCTCATGAATAGTAGCATCAGATTTACCAACAGAATCCAACAGCAGCATACCTACCCGTTACCCATGGTATGGATAGGAGAGATCAACCACAGCTATAAGTTTATCTTAGGATTAAACTTTATCGACAGTATGAACGGAAGTATTACATTTAGTAGGCATTTTGTCACCTTTCACAAGCGTAGTTTACAAGTCGAAACCTTACACACCCAACATTTAGAATCAGAGTTGTCAGCTAAGCGTGGTGGACCTACAGAGGAAACCAGAGAAGTAAAAGAAAATAGGATAGTAAAAAATAAGATACATGAACTATTAAAAGACCTTCCAGAGGAACATTTAGATTCATATGAAGAAACAATAGATGATGAGATTGAAACAGAATGGCTAATGGAAGAAGAAGAACAGTTAATCCAACTAGATTATGATCTAGTAGATTTCAAACAGATAGAATATTCTTTATCAGTCCTTGATCGCAAAAAGAAAAAGACAGATAAAGAAAGACTAGAAGAATTAATTAGATTAGCAGAGGAAACCCAGATTTTAGGAGAAAACCCAATCAAACATTGGAATAAAAACAAGACTGTAGCACATTTAGAAATTATTAATCCAGAATTTAAGATTAATACCCAGAAAATTGTATACAGCCCATTAGATATAGAAGAATTTGAAGAACAAATCCAGGAACTTCAAAACCTTAAAGTCATAAAAGAAAGCACTAGCCCACATAGAAGCGCGGCTTTCATGGTAAGAAACCATGCAGAAATAAAGAGAGGAAAAGCGCGAATGGTCATAAACTACAAGCGCCTTAATGATAATATTCAGTTCGATAGTTATGATATACCTAGTAAAGAACAGCTTATTAACAGCATTCAAGATGCAATAATTTTTAGTAAATTTGATTGCAAGTCAGGATTTTGGCAGATCATGCTAGACCAGTCTAGTAGACCATGGACCGCATTCACATGTCC
>CM033793.1:20273750-20298574 GCA_019656835.1 Rhododendron ovatum | reverse complement strand
TCCTTCTTGGAGCATCCATGAGATCGACGGATCTTTGAGCAAAGATTTCAACTCCAAGAAGTTCCAATAAACATTGAATTAACTTAGTTGGTTTTGATTCCGGTGGATTTCTTGAAGAGTATTGGAAAATTTAGGAATTCGATGCAGCGGCAATCAAACACTTGATGTGATGAGCAGGGAGTTAGCAAATAGGTCTCAAGTCAATTGGTGAGGATTCACTATTGTGTTTTAGAGGTATTTCTATAACCAAACAACAATAGTATTTAGTGTTTGATTCATGATCGATCATGGTTTTTATCCTTTAAGGAGTTTTTTACGTATTTCGTGCCTTCATCGTATTTTGCTTATTCCCTACTTTGTTATTGGCGATTGGGAGAATAGGAAGTTGGGTTTTTCAAAACTAATATGAAAATTCGAGCTCAAATAGAAAAAACAACAAAAAAAACAAAAGTTGGAGGATGACATTGAAAACTGAAGCAAATTACAGCGAGTGCAAATACAACCCGAAACAATGGCCAGACATCTATTACAGCACTAGATTCTGCCCCTTATTCAATGCAAGAAAGACAAATATCCTTCCCATGCAAACATATATAATCTCAGAGATGAGACAGTTTTATTTATTATTTCTTGCAAACAACTCCTGTCCCATCCATCCCAGTACTAGCGCATTCCAAACTCCCATACTCAAAACTCTCCGAAGAATTGAGCCCACCAGTGAATTTGGCCACGGCGCAGTCGGTCGAGAAGAGAGCGGAACTAGCATATTCCTTGGCACCACCAACAACAGGCATCAATGCCCCCATCTTGATCCTGCTCACGTAGTTACTGCGGTAAGTCTGGCCCAAAACACCGTCTATTCCACCGCTCAACGAGTAAAATTTGAAGCCCAAGTCCAAATGAGCAAAGCAATCTTCTTTGGTGATTCCGTAGTTATGGATCATGGAATCTTTTTCAGTGATTGGGACCACTGTTGCTTTGATTTTGAAATTCCCTTCCACTTCAATCACCACGCCATTAACGTCACTAGACCTGCATGCAAAATTAAGCATGAGAACTGGCAACGTCGTTCTCAACTATTTAGTAGGCAATTTTAATATTACTATTACAAATGGTCGATAAATACATAGAACTTTGGAACTTGAAAAGTACTCCAACAATATATACCTGGTGAAGGAGATGCTCGGTGCGCTGCTTGGCCGCCACTCGGCGCCTTCGGTCGCCGGAAGGAAGATGGGTTCTCCGTCGAAAGCGAGTGCGAGTCTATCAACTGAATCATCCCAAGTTGAAGTCTTCTGTGCACCGACAAAGAGTCGGTGATTGTCGAAGAGAATTCCAAGTGACTGGACCCAAGTGAAGTCCCTCTTCATGTTATCGTTTCGCCTTCCGATGAAATGAGCGTTGATATGAAGATTGGAATCGGAAACAATGCAAAAGTCTTGGTCCTTTTTGCCGTGGAAGTAGAAGGTCAGTCCATCACCACCAACAAACCGTGGGTCTTGGCAAAGTGCTCCCGGCAAATCGCAAGCTGTACGTGCGAGAGCAATTTAATTTACAATTAGCACAAAAGAAAATGAAAGAAAAAGAAAACGAAACGGAGATGTTTTTCTGATAAACGTATTGGGGAACAAAAGACTTACGGCAAATAGCTTTGCAATTGTAACAATCAGACACACAAGTCCAAGGACAACCAAGAGGACAAGTGTACGTGCCCCAGCATAGTTTCGTTCTGCAATGGCAGGTGCCTTGCGAAGGAGGTGGTGGCTGATGATGGTGATACTTTGGTGACGGAGGTGGGGGAGGTGGTGGATGATGATACTTTGGTGGTGGTGGAGGTGGCGAATGATGATATGTTGGTGGTGGTGGATGATGACCACGGTCTCCGCCAGCTGCCACAACTACCGCGAGGAGGAGGAAGAAGATGCCTACAGATAGGCGCACCATAGCTGTTGCCCCAGCCATTGGGTCTATGGAGTATGGAGCAAATCGTACTATCAAAGGGAGAGGAGTGTGATCGATAATTGTGTGCATTATAGTTCTATAGGAACCCTCCTTTTATAGGAGGTTTTTTTGAGATGTGCCATGCACTTAAAGCCATGCATGCCAATTCTTCCTTTGAGATCACATTATTTACTGGTTTCTTTCCAAAAGTCAACCGCACTTTCGTTAACTCTACCTGGCACACTCAAAGGCATACATAATTACTAGATCACTCAAAGTAATAGTCTTGTGCATGCAACGTTAACTGGTGAACATAGATAATTAATGTGGAAATTAAGAATATATAATTAAGCATATATTCAGCCTCAAACTTATAAAGTTACTCCTACATATATATATTCAGCATCAAACTTATAAAGTTACTCCTACATATATACATCATATTGTTTTCAATTGTATTCTCCTCGTGCACAGTAAAGTTACCCAACGTTTACTCTTTTCTTGGAGATTACTCTTATTAAGAGCACACCTAGTAAGTAGGTGACAAAACTCATCTCAATGACCAATCAAATTAATGTATATGTAAAATATTAAATTAGTAACAACATAAGGTTATATGGTTGATGAGAAGACAACCAACCACCAAAAGATAAAAACAAAGAAGCGAGAGAACAAACTCCAAGCCATATCCCCAAAATGGTCAGGCAAAGAGTTACAAGTTATCATGCACCAACAAATTGTACGTAAATGCCCAAACCAAGACAATCCCCTAACACATTGAGTAAAATGCCAACTGAGCTAGCTTCTTGTTAATTAACCCACATGATCCATGACACATCTGAACTAGCTTCTTGTTAATTAACCCACATGATCCATGACACATCTGAAGAGCAAGTCGGATTACAAAGAGTTTTTTTTTTTTTTTTTTTTGACAAAACAAACAATTTCATTGCTCATAAAGAACAGAAACTATCCGGAGACTACAAAATTCCAACATCCAGAACCCATTGTTGAGTACACAGACCTTAACGACCGGGTTATCCAAGGCCGAAGCCACAAGGCATTGGGTAGGCACTCACCTATACACATGAAAGTAAGCTCCACATATAGATAGTACGACGGTAATGAGTACGGCAGTGGTAACATGAGTAGTTTATGTGGGGGGTGTTGATCCGGTTCCTTCTCTGGATCTACCAAGTGAATTCGATCGGGTCCCATCTCCCCTTCTCCTTAGGTGATCAAGTCCTGCAAAGCAATCACCAACTAGTAATCGATGGGCAATCCGATACCTAACTCAGTCTCAATTAGTATGGAAGAATTACTGAGCTCTGAGCCAGCTAGTAACGGCGTACCTTTCTAGAATTTTTTGCTTTTTATATAGAGAGACAGTACTTATAGGCTCCAAGTAAGCTTGTGCTATCTGTCCGATGACGTCATTCATGATTGCGTATATGTATGAATGCATGGATAGTTGAAATCAACATCACCGATCGAGCAATTTCACTCGGTACCTACGTGGAGCCTAGCTGGCTGCTGTGTCACTGCGCGTCGGGTGATTTACACTATCATTCCACAAGTTGGCTTCGTGAGTTTCAAACCATTACGCCAATAGCAACGAAGTGCCCAACGTGACGCGGTTCTGCCCATGCGCAATCTAGGTTGTGGGCTTGTATCCCACTTCCTCAGGGCCTCAAACCTTGCTAGGTTCGGCCCACTACGGTTTATACCTAATGCTATAGTGAAATTATACAATGGTCCGAGAATACTACCACGTGGTACTTTGAATCACTTTACAACCACACATTTCAATAGAGTTTACCACTAAGCGTATGGATCCCATAGGAAATGAGTTTGGCTTATAAAGTTACTCCTACATATATACAATATTGTTTTCAATTGTATTCTCCTCGTGCACAGTAAAGTCAATTCCTCCGCTTTTCTTCATCTGCAAACATAGTGTTAAAGAACTTGTGTTCTTATATGTGATTGCTTCGTTTTTGCGATCAATTTTGCATTCTGGATATATAGCAGTACCATACATTATGCACGCCATGGGTCCTGCAGACAGTGAATTTTAATTTGGGGGAAGAGTAATTACACAACTTTTTCTCCTTTTACTAGTCAAGTTAATTCCCAAACTAGATTTTGTAATTCCCATGAACTCGTAGCAATGGCCAGTTTCGGAATCATATCGATTTACCCATGGTAGAAACTATTCTAACAGAAAATCCAATATATCGTTCCTTAGATTGTTGGATAAAATATATGCAACAGGAATTTCTGATAGAATAATAATTCTAGATAATATTCGTCAAACAAATTCAAGAAACCAATTAGATAGCTTGAGAAAGGATTAGAAAAGCCTATGGGTTGTGGGTGGTCGAGGCACGTGATAGCGCTCTCCTAAGGAACGATATACCCTATTCTGTACTGTGTTGAATGGTATTCCTTCCCCAATATACAACGACCTTCAAGTTATCTTTTGTGTGGCTAATCAAACTCACGAACCAATGTAGTTTCCCAACACTCGAAATCCAATTAAAATATGTATATCAGAAAAAGGATGGCCGAATGTATTTTTTCGGAACAAAAAGCAGTAGGTAGGAAATATTTGATAATCACTCATGTGTGTATGTAAAGCCAGAGAGAAGGATATTGAGAGATTTTGTACAGGTGTATTTCAACCGAAAATAGGGATTACATTTATAGGCAATATATACAACCAACTAGTGCTAATATATGCAACCAACTAGTACTAGTAAAATAGTTTTACAACTAATTACCCAACGTTTACTCTTTTCTTGGGGATTAGTCTTATTAAGAGCACACCTAGTATAACAAGTAGGTGACAAAACTCATCTCAATGACCTATCAAATTAATGGATATGTAATGTAACGCCCCAAGCAGATCACTGGCCCAGTACCCTGATTTTGATCCACAAGCCACACCATATGGCCCAAAAGCTTAAGCACAAGGTACTAGTAGTAGCCCACAAGGTTTGTTATATGCCCAAGATTATCCATGTAGACTTCCGATGTGGGACGGGGTGCTACAATCTCCCCAACTTTATAGCCTCGCGCCCTCGCGAGGGGTTGAGCACTATAATCATCGACACTAATCAAACCAAATTAACCAACAACCAAATCCAACCAAACTCCAAAGGCCCACATGGTCGTGTACATGGATGGCTTTGATACCACTCTTGTCACGCCCCAAATCCGGGAGCATGACCGGCCGTGTACCATGAAGCAATCATGGGACATGAAGCCTAATTAAAAAATATTTTTTTGCAACTTCAAACCAATAAACAAAAACTGAATATTTTATTAAAAAAAAATGTGCGACACAAAACCAATATTTTTCTTAAGCAAATGATACAATATTCGATATTTTTCAATCTCCAAACTCGACAATGAACTGCCAATTAACAAAATGCGAAAGCTAATAAATAAAAGTGCGGAAGTTGTTTGACAATAGAAAAATAAATAAAAATGCAGACGCCCTAGAGGTCCAAACACGAGGTCCCGACAACGCCGCAGAGTCCACTGTAATGCTCCATGAACTAACCTGAAAAATAATGTGGAATAAATCCGTCAGCTGACGAGCTCAGTGAGTAGTTAAACATGCTAGGGTAAAGAATACAACGTGGCATACTTTTAAACAAAAGAAGCTATGGATTCCAAGAAATGGTTTCAAACAATAAGGGTCGATGGTTCAACAATTCATATCAAGGAACTAAATAACGAACGACAAAGTCAATGGCTCACAAAAGGTATCGACGAGATGAATCACTGAATAACGAATTATCAGAACAATCGAATAATGATAACAACCATTTTATACCAACAGCCTGCTCAACAATATTGGAATGAGGAACAACAATAATGAGTTAGTCCAAATCAAAGTGGGAACCATAATCACCAATTACCAAGTACCAAATGCCGAATATTTTCTCAGGGCTTAGCCCGTTGGATCCAACACCGTACTTAGAGTCACCACAGGATGGCGCCTGGGACCTTTTCCCTAAGCTGATCCGGAATAGGGTCACAGGGTATTTCACAAGTCTTTTCCCTATCCGTTGAGCACTAGAGTCACAGGGTATTTCACAAGTCTTTTCCCTAGTGGCCAAAGTCACCACGATATCTCACGGGTCTTTTCCTTGGACTTTAATAAATATCAACACAGTCTATGGTCCCAAACACAAATAGAACAACAGCAAGCCGGAGGCACCTGCACCAGGATTATTCTCTGTGCCGTTGCAGAGTCACAATAATATTATAGAGCAACAAGAAAAATATGGGCAATCCAACAATCCTATTAATTTTTATCAATGAACCTTGTATGCCGAAGGGTACGTCGATTGTCAAAAATTATGAGAGCAACGAATAAAAAATAATTATCATCGGATCACAACCAATAACGAATTGTCAAGAATCGATAGGCTCAAGAGGATTCCAAGAAAGGGATCACATGTTTAACCACTCACCTTAAGTCCGAAAGGATGCAACCAAATGCGACGTTGATAACAATCCACTAGTCTGTATTGCAAATAAAAGAAACACATAGAATTATAAGCGCTTGAATGATGCCCCATGCTGTAACTAGTCAACGGTGAGCGGACATATATACTACTGTAATTAAATTCCTAAACCTAAAACTAGACTAACTTACCAGGACCTTTACTAATCAAATTAATTAACTCCATTACTTCATCAACACCACATTAAAATTACCACCATCACCTCTCGCCTTCACCCACGGTACACACACAGCACCACACACGCACGCACCTCTCTCTGAACTCCACCAACAAAACCCCAATCAAACCTACAACGATACCAAGAAAAGAAAAGGAATTTATAAAATACAGTATAAAGGATTACCAATTCTTCAGAAGCCAACTGCCGCTTCTCTCTTCCTCCCTTTCGTTCTGAACTTTTTGGAATAAATAACCCTAAACGCTTCCTCACCCTAATAAACTGTCCACGTTCAAACTTAAAACTTATCTAGTCTAATTACACAATTTACCCAACATTATTCTTTACGTTAACTAATCACTTATGGGGACCCATTTCCAGTTAGCATTTTAAGCGATACGTGTAACTGATGCAAAAAAATAAGCAGTCCAACATATATATATATTTTTTTAGCAAGAAGTTTGAAAAGAAAAATGAAAGATTTAATTATTTGCATAAAAAAAATATTATTATTATTATTTTTTAACTGAAAAAGTGAGACGTCACATGTAAAATATTAAATTAGTAACAACAGAAGGTTATATGGTTGATGAGAAGACAACCAACCACCAAAAGATAAAAACAAAGGAGAGAGAACAAACTCCAAGCCATATCCCCAATATGGTCAGGCAAAGAGTTACAAGTTATCACACACCAACAAATTGTACGTAAATGCCCAAACCAAGACAATCCCCCAACACAATGAGTAAAATGCCAACTGAGCTAGCTTCTTGTTAATTAACCCACATGATACATGACACATCTGAAGAGCAAGTCGGATTACAAAGAGTTTTTTTTTTTTTGAACAGAACAGACAATTTCATTGTTCATAAAGAACAAAAAACTGTCCAGAGGCTACAAGATCCCAACATCCAGAGCCCGGCGTTGGGTACACAGACCTTAACGACCGGGTTATCCAAGGCTGAAGCCACAAGGCATAGGGTAGGCACTCACCTATGCACATGAAAGTAAGCTCCGCACATAGATAATACGTGAACGGTAATGAGTACGGCAGCGGTAACATGAGTAGTTTATGTGGGCGTGTTAATCCGGTTCCTTCTTTGGATCTACCATGTGAATTGGATCCGGTCTCATCTTCCCTTCTCCTTAGGTGATCAAGTCCTGCAAAGCAATCACCGACTAGTAATCGATAGGCAATCCGATACCTAACTCAGTCTCAATTAGTAGGGAAGAACTATGAGCTCTGAGTCAGCTAGTAACGGCGTACCTTTCTAGAATTTTTTGCTCGTTATATAGAGAGACAATATTTACAGGCTCCAAGTAAGCTGGTGCTATATGTCCGACGATGTCATTCATGATTGCGTATATGTATGACTGCACGGATAGTTGAAATCCACATCACCGATTGAGCAATTTCACTCGGTACCTACGTGGAGCCTAGCTGGCTGCTGTGTCACCGCAGGTCGGGTGATTTACACTATCATTCCACAAGTTGACTTCATGAGTTTCAAACCATTACGCCAACAGCAACGAAGTACCCAACGTGACGCGGTTCTGCCCATGCGCAATCTTGGTTGTGGGCTTGTATCCCACTTCCTCAGGGCCTCAAACCTTGCTAGGTTCGGCCGATGCGTAATCTAGGTTGTGGGCTTGTATCCCACTTCCTCAGGGCTTCAAACCTTGCTAATCGGCCCACTACGGTTTATACCTAATGCTATAGTGAAATTATATAATAATTCGAGAGTACTGACACTTGGTACTTTCAACCACTTTACAATCACACATTTGGTGGAGTCTATCACTAAGTATATGGATGCCATAGGAAATGGGTCTGGCACACCCCTTCTATGCCCAGAATCCAGCACTTCCTTTGGCTAGCAATTCAACATCGTTTGAACACCTACGATACCCTAGCCCATCGCAACATTGTTCCCCTCAACAGTTGTCTCGTTTGCAACAACCACGAAGATTTAGCGTTTCATTTTCATTTTATTTATTTTTTATCCGCATTCAGCGCTTCATATATTCACTTAGAGATTGTGAAGCTGCTAAAAATCTTTGGACCCTTCTACAAATGCATTCCGCAACCCCTTCTCCCCACTTTCAACATTGATATTGCTTCTTGGATTAAAACAAACTCTCTTGCGTGCTGCACCATCAGTCTTGTTGACACTGAGTGCTATCTTCCATCTGACCATTTGGCATGTCTGGTTTTGACGGAATGCCATATCTACCTTACTCTCTAAAGCCGCTGAGTGGGTCTTCATTGTCAACCAACACTACCTTTAGCCGTAAGCCAGGCTAGCCAGCCTATAACATCCTGGATTGGATTGGGTGGTCACCCCACCTCCTTCCAACACTCTTAAACTAAACGTAGATGGTAGTGGTTCTTCTCCACTTTCTGAGGCGTGTGCAGGTGACTTGATCAGGAATGCAAATGGCAACTGGATCACTGGTCTTTCAAGCAAACTGGATCTCATATCTGGTCTAGCGGCGAATTTTGGGCACTTATACATGGGCTCAAAATTCTTTTACAACGTAACATTACCTAGGTGGAGATTGGAACAGATGTTTCTAATGTCATCCAGCTTATCAGCACGGCTACTAGCACTCATCTTCTCTTCAATTTAATTCTTGATTGCAGGTTCTTTTTGCAGCAAATGGGTAATCCACCATTGAGACATGTCATGTGTGAAGGAAACAAGTTTGCAAATCTTTTAGCCCAAGATGCAAAATCACATTTATTTTCTTATTTAGTGTATCTTTCAATTCCGTTTTGTATTAAGTCCCTAATTTTGGAGGACATGAGGGGTGTCACTTATCCTTGACTTTGTTTTTGCGCTCTTAGTTTAATCTATTTCCGTTCCGTTTTACCAAAAAATAAAAAAAAAATAAAAAAAAAAGAAAACATAAAAACAACCATATTTTTTTATTATTGACGGGCCAAGCTTCATAACCACCGGCTTTGCCCTATGGCTCACTCACAGTGTCATATAAGATTCTCCTACATGAACGTAATGTCAAAAATCTAGAGCCAAATGGATAACACAAGGGGAGAACAATACCAGATATTTTCATCTCTCTACTTTAATTCGTAGGAGGAAATCTAAAATTTCCATGCTGAAAAATTCTGAAAATATCTGGATTGAGAACCTTGATGATATTAAGAATTTAGTTCCGTGCTACTTTGTTGATCTTTTTGCAAGAAAAGATCAAACAAATGGTATTAACAATCATAGTCAAATGTGCTGATGCTTTAGCTAACATGGCCTATTTTAGATTTTCGTATTTTAGATATTGCTCCAACTTGTATTAATTCGCAACTACGCGATGACACCTGTGGGGTTTCATACCCAAGACTCTTGTATGTTTCCTAATTTCATCTAATGCACCTAGTTTACCCAAAAAAAACAACAATCATAGTCAGTTATCTGGTTATCCCTTGAGGATAATGATATTCTGCTTTCCCTAGTCTCTCCAGCTGAAATTTGGAGCACTGTGAAAATTTTCCATCCCTACAAGGCCCCTGGACCCGATGGGATTCAAGCAGTCTTCTACCAAACCTATTGGAATGTAGTTGGTAAAGAGGTCTGTGAGTTTGTTCAGAAGTGTTTCCACAACAATCATGTTCTCGAAGAAGTGAATAAAACTTTTATTGCTCTAATACCCAAAGTGGATAATCCTGACAACATCAAGATGTTTAGACCTATAAGCCTTTGTAATGTAGTCTACAAAGTCATTACTATGATTATTGTGGACAGAATCAGACCTTTCCTTCATAAGGTTATTAGCCCTACGCAAAGTAGTTTCATATCTAGGAGTTCTACTACTGATAACATTGTCATAACTCAAGAGGTTTTGCACACCTTAAAAGCTAAGAAAGGGAAGATAGGTGGGATGATTTACAAAATTGATCTTGAAAAAGCTTATGATAAAGTGTCTTGTAAATTTCTTTTCAACACTCTGATATATTCTAATTTGAATCCTTCCTGGATAAATCTTATCATGAGCTGCATTATGGGCATTAAATCTGCCATCCTTTAGAATGGGGAAGCTCTTGAGGAATTTTCTCCTGGAAGGGGACTTCATCAAAGGGATCCCCTTTCCCCTTATTTATTTGTGTTATGGATGGAAAGGTGTCTGCCTTAATTTATAACAAAGTAGAAGAAGGAAGTTGGAAAGGAATTAAAGTTACTAGAAGTGCTTCCCCCTTTCACATCTGTTTTCTGCTTGAAGTGCTTAATACTTTTTGTGATATTTCTGGTCAGACCATTAACCTTTCTAAGTCCAAATTGTTTGTCTCCCCTAATGTTCCTAGAAAGAGGGCTAGGAGATTGAGTAGGATGAGTGGTATTTCTCTCACTAATGACCTGGGTAAATACTTAGGAGTTCCTCTTTTTGCACAGCAGAATTAGTAAGCAGTATTTTAACGACCTAGTTGAGAAAGTGCAAAAGAAACTCAGTTGTTGGAAGTCCAACACTCTTACGCTTGCGGGGAGAGCTACTCTTGCTCAATCTGCATCCTCTACTATTCCTAGTTTCACTATGCAAACCATGAAACTCCCACAGAACATTTGTAACCAACTGGATAGGTTGAACATAAATTTTTTATGGGGAGACACACCTACTAAGAGGAAAATTCATTTAGTTAAATGGGATCAAGTCTGTAAAAAAAAGGACAATGGTGAGCTGGGTCTGAGAAAAGCTAGCACCCAAAAATCAGGCTTTGCTGTCTAAGCTCAATTGGAAACTGATAAGTGGAGAGGATAGCATGTGGACTAGGCTGCTCAAAGATAACTATCTAAAAAATCATACTGTTCAATTCTGGCCTAAAAGCAGACCTGCTTCCCACATTTGGAGAAGCATTATCTGTACACAAACTATCATTGATTCTGGTATTAAATGTAACATTGGTAATGGCCACTCGGTTGACATTTGGAAGGATTGGTGGTTTGGTGATAAACTGCTGGCTGAAAACTTCCCTGGAAATCACGTGTACCGTAACCAAAAAGTTTCTACTCTTATTGTTAATGGCTCTTGGAACTTGGATACGCTAACTGGCATTATAGATGATAGAACTAGATCCACCATTCTTGCCACTACTCTTTCTCTAAATCTTTCATCCATTGATCAACCTTGCTGGAAAGGCAACTCGACTGGTATGTTATCCACAGCCTTTGCCCATGATCTCATTAACAATCAAGAGTTTGATTTGAAGGGATGGAGTTGGTTGTGGAAACTTAAAATTCCAGCTAAATTTAAGACTCTCATTTGGTTGATTTTACTCAATAGATTACCTACTAATTCCCTCAGAGCTGTTGGGGTACACCCTTGTGTGGTGGGTGTGAGTGTAGGGGATCACTCCCCCTTGTATAAAAGTGCAAGTGTGCACTGTGTGTGTGCAAGAGACGTGAGAGAGAGCAGAGAGAGTGTGAGCCGTGAGGCTCCCCGTCCGGGGGAGCGGTGCTCCTCGGAGATGTTCGGATACTCCGTTGGAGAGCCACTGGAGTGAGGGAGAGAGAGACAGGAGTGGGGAAGCCGGATTGTGGCTATTCCGGTAAGGTTTTTCATACTTGTATATGTGATTTATACATAGTGAAATTTTTCTCGAATATCTCTCGTTTGTGCTTGGTTTATTTTCCTGCTTGTGCTTGGAGGTGTGAATCGAGGTCGGAGTCTCGACCCAACAAAAGCTCATAGAGGTATTGTTCAGGATGACTTATGTCCTCGCTGTAACAATATCTCTGAAGATTTAGACCATCTCTTTAGAAGATGTAATAAATCTTTGGAGCTTTTGGGGCATCTTTTGTTAAGTCGTTTATGGAGAGATAAGTTTGATAGCCCTGTCTCTGAATGGGTTTCTTACAACCTAAAATCTAAAAGGGACATATTCTATGGGGAAAGACTGCCTTGGAGCACTGTTAATTGTGTAACTCTGGCGCAATTATGGAAAGATCGAAATAGAAAAAGTTTTGATAACATTGATGGTGTGATTTCAGTTAGCTCCGAGGCTATTTTTTCCTACTCTATGGAGATTGTGCAGGCTTTCAAATCTAATCTCCATAAAGGACACGTGAAAACTTTATATCCATCTCAAAATCAATTGGCAATGAGTGGAGAGGTTCCAGATATTATTAAGTGATCACCCATTCCACTCCCAAGCAATGTGAGATTCATTTCCTTAACATCCCCCTTCACGTGCAACCACGTTTGAGGTTTGTCACGTGTGGCTACTTTTTGGGATCCTATCATCGTGCAGCCTTTTTCGCTGGTCTGTCATCGCAGGGTGTGTATTGTGAATTTTATAAAATATGAGATGGAACGGGCCCCGCTCTGATACCACGTAGAAACTTTATATCCATCTTAAAGCCAATTGGCAATGAGTGGAGAGGACCCAAATGTTATTAAGTGATCATCCATTCCACTCGTAAGCAAGTCACAACCCATTCTAATCAAATGGATTCCACCAGGTGCAAGATTGATTAAACTCAGTACAGATGGCTGCTGATATATGACGAACAGAAACACAGGTTTTGGACGAATTTTCAGAGACGCAAGTGGAGAATGGATCCTGGGCTATTTCTGGAAAGGCTATGTGTGAGACAAGTTTGAAGTATGGGGGATCTACAAAGGTTTAACCATAATCTTGGAGAAAAGCATGTCTGGCATCATCATTGAATCGGATGCTCGCATGGCTGTGCAACTGATTAATGAAGGCAATGCTACTAATTATCCACAAAGGAATCTAATCAATGATGCACACGCCATCGTTGTTAGGATGGGATCAACGCTCAACCATATATATCGGGAGGCAAATCAATGTGCGGATCATCTTGCTAGAATTGGAGCGGAACAAAATGAAGACTTGGTGGTTTCTTTGGTTCAACTACCCTCGCCTAGAGAGTTTTGGATTCGCGATCGCCTTAACTTAAGGCAGATTCTCGATTAGGGGCCTTGGTATTTCTTTTTGTGGATTGTAATATTTGATCCATGTATAAACTGATGCTATAAACTCTTTAGTTGACTTTTGTATAATATTTTCGAAGTACCAAAAAGGAAGAAGAAAGAAATGAAGCCTCCGGTGCCCACTCGTGTAACAAATTTCTCTTCCTGGTCGGTTTTTCTTTTTTTGAACTGCAAAAAAAGCAAATTTTATTAATCAAATCACTTCAGGAAAATGTGATTTTTCAGACACTATTAAAAACACCACTAAAGATGACCTTTACCGGTGTTTTCCAACAGCGTCGTCTAACATATGTACAAGACAGCTAGAATAATGTTGAGACTTTTACTGGCATTTTTCACATCTTAACTTTTTACCGGCATTTTTTAAATGCCTCACCAGCATCTTTGGCGTTCCAAGAAACGCCACAAAAATCTTTACCAGTGTTTGTCGGGTCTTTTGTGGCATTCTACAAACGCCGGGAAAAACAATTTTTTTTGTAGTGAATATAAGAGTTCCATAGATTAAAATAAAAGGACAAGAGGGAAGTCGGCATCACACCGCGCGGAAAGTATTACAACAAAGTTGACAAGCTGATAAGTATAAAATAACCTCCCAAGGTCAGCCCAGACCAGGATGCCTAGCTCAACACGAAGGGCCATGCAGGGGTCCTAGTGACATGGAGCTTAGTTTGAAGAACTGAGCTCAGTGGACCAGCCTAAGGGCAAAGGACAACTCAAACCAAAGAGCTCACGAGCACAGCCCAAAGGGCTCGAGCTAGAGTCCCAAGAACATGGAATCTAGCCTATAATAGCTAGCCTCTATTAAACTGGCCTAAGGACGGAGGCCAGCTCACAAGCATAACTCATAGAACAATACCGAGCTCAGCTCATCAGGTGAACTTGGTAAATATGACAAACCTGCAGCCAGAGACTTATAAAACACTCCACGACAAAAGTTCGTATGGTCTGTGGGACTCATAGAATAGCCAGGACTTTATCTCGTTCGAACAGATTAGGCCACAAGTCTTAAAGGATAAACACAGAAATTCATCGACCATGAAGACTCCTAACCTTGATGACAATCATAGAATCCAAAGGAGAAGGGACTCCTCAAACCTGATAAGGACCTACGAAGTCCTAGGTAAGGAGGACACTCCAACCTATTTCCGTCATATGTGGATAAGCCAAGAGGTCCCAGCACCGTAAGGACTCTTAACCTGATAAGCAGGTACAAGAGTCCAAAGGTGAAGGGACTCCTCAAACCTAATAAGAACCTACGAAGTCTTAGGTAAGGAGGACACTCCAACCTATTTCCGTCACGTGCAGATAAGCCCAAGAGGTCCCTGCACCGTAAGAACTCTTAACCTGATAAGCAGGTACAATAGTCCAAAGGTGAAGAGACTCCTCAAACCTGAAAAGGACCTACGAAGTCCAAGGTAAGGAGGACACTCCAACCTATTTCCGTCATGTGCGGATAAGCCCAAGAGGTCCCAGCACCGTAAGGATTCTTAACCTGATAAGCAGGTACAAGAGTTCAAAGGTGAAGGGACTCCTCAAACCTGATAAGAACCTACAAAGTCCTAGGTAAAGAGAACACTCCAACCTATTTCCGTCATGTGCGGATAAGCCCAAGAGGTCCCAACACCATAAGGACTCTTAACCTGATAAGCAGGTACAAGAGTCCAAAGGTGAAGGGACTCCTCAAACCTGATAAGGACCTACGAAGTCCTGGGTAAGGAGGACACTCCAACCTATTTCTGTCATGTACAGATAAGCCCAAGAGGTCCCAGCACCGTAAGGACTCTTAACTTGATAAGCAGGTACAAGAGTCCAAAGGTGAAGAGACTCCTCAAACCTGAAAAGGACCTACGAAGTCCAAGGTAAGGAGGACAATCCAACCTATTTCCGTCATGTGCGGATAAGCCCAAGAGGTCCCAGCACCGTAAGGATTCTTAACCTGATAAGCAGGTACAAGAGTTCAAAGGTGAAGGGACTCCTCAAACCTGATAAGAACCTACAAAGTCCTAGGTAAAGAGAACACTCCAACCTATTTCCGTCATGTGCGGATAAGCCCAAGAGGTCCCAACACCATAAGGACTCTTAACCTGATAAGCAGGTACAAGAGTCCAAAGGTGAAGGGACTCCTCAAACCTGATAAGGACCTACGAAGTC
This sequence comes from Rhododendron ovatum, assembly GCA_019656835.1. Classification (NCBI taxonomy): domain Eukaryota; kingdom Viridiplantae; phylum Streptophyta; class Magnoliopsida; order Ericales; family Ericaceae; genus Rhododendron; species Rhododendron ovatum. The sequence continues at coordinate 20,282,818 of CM033793.1, read as the reverse complement.
CTGGGTAAGGAGGACACTCCAACCTATTTCTGTCATGTACAGATAAGCCCAAGAGGTCCCAGCACCGTAAGGACTCTTAACTTGATAAGCAGGTACAAGAGTCCAAAGGTGAAGGGACTGCTCAAACCTGATAAAGGACCTACGAAGTCCTAGGTAAGGAGGACACTCCAACCTATTTTCGTCATGTGTGGATAAGCCCAAGAGGTCCCAGCACCGTAAGGACTCTTAACCTGATAAGCAGGTTCAAAAGTCCAAAGGTGAAGGGACTCCTCAAACCTGATAAGAATCAGGAGATTCCTAAGGTAAGGAGGACACTCCAACACCTATCTATACCTGCCACGAGCGGATGAGACTTAAGAGTCCCGGTCCTAAGGGATTCCTCCCAAAATGCCTATATAAAGATCACATCTCTACCTCACAATGGTACGCAATGCAAATACTACAGAACTCATACTCAGTCCATACTCTCTTCTAAAAGCAGATCGACTGACTTAGGCATCGGAGGGGTGATGGCGATAGCCACGCCGGTGCCCATAGCTTTTCTATTCTGTATTGCAGGTCGTAAACCGAGCCCAGCGAAAGCTCTTTCATCCGTTGAAGGACTAGATGGACGGTTAAGGTACTCCTCTTCCGAAGGTGACCAAAAACCGCTTCATCAGCTGGTGCCGTCTGTGGGAAACGAAAATCATTCTCAACCCTTCACGGTGAACGGTTTCCACACTGGATACTCGATTAACGGCTTTAGAAAGTGATACTCAGTCATTTTTAAAGAGTCGCAATCCATCTCCTTCAGAAGTTCAGATGAAGGATACCTCACCACGGTGACTTGATCTAGCGTCATTCGCCGCCTGAAATAAGCTAATATTATGCAACGAGTAATCGAACCCTTGCAAGATCGAGTGGAAGTTTTAACCCAAGGGTTAACGGACGCGACATGAATGAATGAGTAGTTAAACAAATAACTCACCAATTTGGACGAAAGTCCATGATAAGTATGGTAGACCTAAGAAGGTCAGCACAACAAGAATCACAGACCTGGGGAGTAGAAACCAACCTTACCTGGACCTCTCTGTGTCATCTCATCTGAAGCAAAAGTCAAAGTATGCCAGCTTTGCTCATCAGACGAAGCTGTCATAAGGTCCGAGGACCAGCTCTGATCCATAGCTATAAAGGGAAGGATAATATTCTTAATATTATATTATTCAAAGGATATACTTATTCCAGTAAAAATATCCCAACTGGATAAGGAAAGACCCAAATCCTAAGGGAGGAAGGATGTCATCAAACAAGATAAGCACGAAACATCCTTGATATACATAATCAGGGACGCATAAGGATTCCTAGCTAAGGCAGGACCCCTCATTCCTCAAAGAGGAAATCCGGAATCTACGAGATACAGTCCTACAAGGACTCAATATTCCACAAAGAGGATCAGGTCGGAGCTGAAGACAAAGCTGATTCATCAATCCACTTGAAGAAAAAAAAAGGAACGGTAATACCGATCCCGAAAAGAGGCGATCGAGTTGCATCGAGAGAGATCAAAAATCTCTCCCAAAAAGCCCTTCTATGTAGGTAAACCCAAATCGAGGGGCTGATTAAACAAGTTAAAGGGAAAGCTACCACTACTGTGGAAAAATTAATTCGAGTCACTAACTCTCCCTTCACAGCCAAAATAATAAGGCCTTCGCTCCTAAGGGAGTTCGAGATGCCGCAGATGGAGATGTTCAATGGTTCCACAAACCCATTTGATCATTAAGAGATGTACAAATCTCTAATACCTCTTCAGGCAATACCAAATGAGATCGTGTGCCAAGCTTCCTTTGTTACACTAAGGGGAAGCGCGCACACGAAATTTTCAAGCTCACAGACGTAGCACAGCTATGCAATAAAAGAAACTTAGAAAAATTTCCAAGCTCACGAACATAGCATAGCTATGCAATAAAATAAGCTTAGGAAAATTTTTAAGTTCACAGACATAGCATAGTCTTCAAAGCTCAAATACATAGCACTCCACATGCTCAACAAAGCAAAAACGGGCCACGGCTTTTGACAGCTCCTCGCTCTAACGCCACAGCAAATCCAAACGCGCACTGAATGATGATAGCCCTTAAGAGGCGATGGTAAAAGGGGCAACCAGTCATAAGGCCAACAGCCCATAGGAAACAATTACACAATCTATAAGTGTTAAGCTATTTTTCCAACACCTTAACACTTGGGGGAGTAGGAAGTATGGCTAGCTCAAAAGCTTAAAGAGCTTTGGAAGCAAGCCTGAGCTCAACTGACAAAACTTACCCAACCATAAAAAGCTTACGGAGCTTAGACAACCAATGGGTAAAGCCCAATCCCAAGGGAATTAAATACTGAAAAATTGGGCACAACCCGCGCACCTCAACCAAAAGTTAAAAGCTACATAAGTGTTAAAAACTTAAGCATGATCAGCAAGCCTGCTCGGTCATAGCTCAAGGTCCCAAAATTAGACTATGCGAAAAGTCAGATTGAGCAACCAAGGTTTGCTCAGAAGAACATAATTGCTAAAGCACATGATTTTCTCCATAGAACAATTGCAAGCGCAAAATTGTCACGACAATAGTAGTGAATGAGTAACTCACTTCCACGGAAACAAGAAAATTTCTAAGGAAATACACAAATAAGAGCTCAGACTCATTCAGAGAGCTGAGCATGAAAGGCAACATCGTCTAATCATCTTCGAGGATTGACATGGTGCCATCATCAGCCCAGCTATGTGGACCACCAAGTTACTCCAACAAAGGATCTTGATCGTCTAAGGTGGCTGAAACACTTCCTACGGGAGGTGACAAACATAAAATATCCTAAGGGATAACCTAGGAAAGTACCTCAATACGAGTACCCCAATTGGACAACAGAACCTCGCTCGTCAACAATCCTAAGGGATAAAGATTTAAGACTAGCTGATCTTAAGTCAACACAACAACACATGACAGAGGAGCTCAACTAAAAGTCCTAAGGGACATGGTCTCCTTGAGCACAGCTTAGTTAGGCCAAGCAGATTATCATGTTCAACTCCACACAAAAAGTTCAAGTAAAGACAGTCCCAAGGGATAGGGTTGCCCAAGGTTACAACCAATAGTTGCAATGAGGTTACATGCCCAAAAAATGACCCATGTTGATCGCATTCGATGTGCTAGATAAAAGCACAGAAAGTAATCACCCTCTCAAGTGTTTCCCTCTTCCTGACCTAACCAGGTCTAAAGAAATAGGAGAATACCTGAAGCTGAGTATAAACCAGACCAGTTCATCCCAAAGGACAAGCATAGCAAGCACCACGGTGCAGCTCAGCACATTAAAACTAGCTCGATCACAAGAGAGCCAGCTCGATATACGTATCTAAGGACTTAACAAGTCAATTCAAAGAAATGGTCCCACGGGATATGCTTAAAGAGTCCTATGGGATAAGCATGATAACTCAGAAGCTAAGTAAGGACCTAATTCTGACAGAATTAAAAGTCCTAAAGAAAGAGGGGATGATAATAGCCAAGTATCATAGTACCTTGGTCAGATTGAGAAACCTCTAAGCAGCGGATCTCCTTCCCAGAAAAGTTGACCCTACGAAGGGCCAGATACGAAAAACCTAACCTCTTAAAAAGCCAGCCAACTTAAAAAACCTCACATAGCTTGAACCTCACAGCTCTGACAAAAGCTAAGATCAACCCAAGGGTTTTTGTATCAGCTTTGCGTAGCACAACTATGCAATAAAAGGAGCTCAGGAAAAATTTCTAAGCTCAAAAGACGTAACTAAGGCTATGCAATAAAAGGAGCTCAGGAAAAATTTCCAAGCTCGAACGACATAGCTAAGGCTATGCAAGAAAAGGAGCTCAGCAAAAATTTCCAAGCTCGAACGACGTAGCTAAGGCTTTGCAATAAAAGGAGCTCAAAAAAAATTTCCTAGCTCAAAAGACGTAGCTAAAGCTATGTAATAAAAAGAGCTTAGGAAAATTTTCAAGCTCAAAAGACGTAGCTAAGGCTATGCAATAAAAATGAGTTCAGGAAAAATTTCCTAGCTCAAAAGGCGTAGCTAAGGCTATGTAATAAAGAGAGCTCAGGAAAATTTCGAAACTCAAAAGACGTAGTTAAGGCTATGCAATAAAAGGAGCTTAAGAAAAATTTCCATGCTCAAGAACGTAGCTAAGGCTATGCAACATATTGATTATCAAAGAGTCAAAGCTCGCAGAGCTCAGACCGGCATATAATTTCAAAAGTGTTGACACGTCCGCTTGATCCAGCCCCAACGTAGGCGCTGAAGGGCCTGAGCTTACGGAGGTCAGGCTAAAAACTTGATAGTGTAGCCTACAAGCCTCCTTAGCCTAGACCAAAAGAGCTCTGGAATAATAACCCAGAGTTCAATTACTAACTCGATACCTCTAAGGCCAGCTAAGGACACCCTGAAAAATGAAGACTATGGGAAACCTCATGCTAAAGGCATGAGATGTTGTTCCAGGTCTCAAGCTAAAGGCATGAGATAAGCTTCGAAATAAACCTCATGCTAAGGCGTGAGCAAACCTCATGCTAAAGGCATGAGGTACTATTCCAAGTCTCATGCTACGGCATGAGCAAATCTCATGCTAAAGGCATGAGGTGCTATTTCTAGTCTCATGCTAAGGCATGAGCAAACCTCGTGCTAAAGGCATGAGGTGCGATTTCAAGTCTCATCTTAAGGCGTGAGCAAACCTCATGCTAAAGGCATGAGGTACTATTCCAAGTCTCATGCTAAGGCATGAGCAAATCTCATGCTAAAGGCATGAGGTGCTATTTCTAGTCTCATGCTAAGGCGTGAGCAAATCTCATGCTAAAGGCATGAGGTGCTATTTCTAGTCTCATGCTAAGGCGTGAGCAAACCTCATGCTAAAGGCATGAGGCGCTATTTCAAGTCTCATGCTAAGGCGTGAGCAAACCTCATGCTAAAGGTGTGAGCAAACCTCATGTTAAAGGCATGAGGTGTTATTCCAAGTCTCATGTTAAGAGATGAGCAAACCAGGTGCTATTCTAAGTCTCATGCTAAGGTATGAGCAAACCTCATGCTAAGGCATGAGATGTTGTTTAAAGTCTCATGCGAAGGCATGAGATATTATTCTAAGTCTCATGATAAGGCTTGAGCAAATCTCATGCTAAGGCATGCGATGTTATTCTAAAGTCTCATGCTAAGGCATGAGATGTTGTTTAAAGTCTCATGCTACGGCGTGAGCAAATCTCATGCTAAAGACATGAGATGTTGTTCCGAGTTTCATGCTAAGACATGAGCAAACCTGACGCTAAAGCATAGAATAACCATTCTAAAAACAAGCATTGACGCTCAGCAATCCGTGAGCCACTTGCCCCAGGGCTTATTAAATAAGCCTTGAAGAGTTAGAGCTCAAAGAGCTCTAGACTGTAATTTTCAAAAAGTGGCCCGTGAGCCGCTCGCACCATGGCTTATTAAATAAGCATTAAAGAGTCCCAAGGGGCTAAAAGTCCGAGGGATGTGGCTTATAAGCCCACTCGTCCAGAGCTCGATGAACTCTGAAACGCAAGTCTGAGGGAAATGGCCTTCAAGCCCACTCGACCGAAAAGCTATTGATGAACCAAAATCTAAGGCAAAATGTCAACACAAGCTCACAAGTACCAAGTTGTTTTTCAACAACTCCACACTCAAAGGATTGGGGAAGTACTTGAAATAAATTAGTACCCTCACATCTGAGCTATTCCAAGGTATTCCTAAGGGAACTAGCAAAAGACAGAGCTAATGTAAAGCTTTAGAGCAAGAGCAGGCTTTACTAAAGCTTATCTCCCTCGAACATCAAAAAAAAAAATATTTCTTTGATCTGCCACCAGCATTGCTGCTCAGCAATGCTAAAGGCAGACACCCCCAAGGTTAAAACAACTACTATAGATGGGTGTAGATCAAAGTAAAAGGGTGCGCTCTGTTCATTCCCCTGAACATTTGGAAATAGGAGAGTTACTAATAAGTATAAAATAACCTCCCAAGGTCAGCCCAGACCAGGATGCCTAGCTCAACACGAAGGGCCATGTAGGGGTTCTAGCGACATGGAGCTTAGTTTGAAGAACTGAGCTCAGTGGACCAGCCCAAGGGCAAAGGTCAGCTCAAACCAAAGAGCTCACGAGCACAGCCCAAAGGGCTCGAGCTAGAGTCCCAAGAACATAGAATCTAGCCTATAATAGCTAGCCTCTATTAAACTGGCCTAAGGACGGAGGCCAGCTCACAAGCATAGCTCATAGAAGAATACCGAGCTCAGCTCATCAGGTGAGCTTGGTAAATATGACAAACCTGCAGCTAGAGGCTTATAAAACACTCCACGACAAAAGTTTGTATGGTCTATGGGACTCATAGAACAGCCAGGACTTTATCTCGAAGAGATTAGGCCACGAGTCTTAAAGGATAAGCACAGAGATTCATCCACCATGAAGACTCCTAACCTTGATGACAATCATAGAATCCAAAGGAGAAGGGACTCCTCAAACCTGATAAGGACCTACGAAGTCCTAGGTAAGGAGGACATTCCAAGCTATTTCTGTCATGTATGGATAAGCCCAAAAGGTCCCAGCACCGTAAGGACTCTTAACCTGATAAGCAGGTACAAGAGTCCAAAGGTGAAAGGACTTCTCAAACCTGATAAGGATCTACAAAGCCCTAGGTAAGGAGGACACTCCAAGCTATTTCCGTCATGTGCGGATAAGCCCAAGAGGTCCCAGCACCGTAAGGACTCTTAACCTAATAAGCAGGTACAAGAGTCCAAAGGTGAAGGGACTCCTCAAACCTGATAAAGGACTTATGAAGTCTTAGGTAAGGAGGACATCCCAACCTATTTCCGTCATGTGCGGATAAGCCCAAGAGGTCCCAGCACCGTAAGGACTCTTAACCTGATAAGCAGGTACAAGAGTCCAAAGGTGAAGGGACTCATCAAACCTGATAAAGACCTACGAAGTCCTAGGTAAGGAGGACACTCCAAGCTATTTTCGTCATGTGCGGATAAGCCCAAGAGGTCCCAGCACCGTAAGGACACTTAACCTGATAAGCAGGTACAAGAGTCTAAAGATGAAGGGACTCCTCAAACCTGATAAGGACCTACGAAGTCCTAGGTAAGGAGGACACTCTAACCTATTTCCGTCTTGTGCGGATAAGCCCAAGAGGTCCCAGCAGCGTAAGGACTCTTAACCTGATAAGCAGGTACAAGAGTCCAAAGGTGAAGGGACTCCTCAAACCTAATAAGGACCTAAGAAGTCCTAGGTAAGGAGGACACTCCAACCTATTCCCGTCATGTGCGGATAAGCCCAAGAGGTCCCAGCAGCGTAAGGACTCTTAACCTGATAAGCAGGTACAAGAGTCCAAAGGTGAAGGGACTCCTCAAACCTGATAAGAATCAGGGGATTCCTAAGGTAAGGAGGACACTCCAACACCTATCTATACCTGCCACGAGCGGACGAGACTTAAGAGTCCCGGTCCCAAGAGATTTCTCCCAGAATGCCTATATAAAGATCACATCTCCACCTCACAAAGGTACGCAATGCAAATACTATAGAACTCATACTCAGTCCATACTCTCTTCTAAAAGCAGATCGACTGACTTAGGCATCGGAGGGGTGATGGCGACAGTCACGCCGGTGCCCATAGCTTTTCTGTTCTATATTGCAGGTCGTAAACCGAGCCCACCGAAAGCTCTTTCATCCGCTGGAGGACTAGATGTACGGTTGAGGCACCCCTCTTCCAGAGGTGACCAAAAACCGCTTCATCACACGCTTTCCACGCGAAGAAGACAACCAACCACCACCAAGAAGGTTATACGGTTGATGAGAAGACAACCAACCACCAATACATAAAAACAAAGAACAGACAACAAAATCCAAGCCATATCCCCAAAATGCTCATGCAAAGAGTTGTAAGTTTTATTTTTTGTGAAAGGCAAAAATATTCTTATTGATCTTTGAAATTATTACAAAGAGTAAAAGGAACAATGAATTGATAGTTTCATATCCGTAAGCCAAGCTAAGAATAATTTTGTGCCCATCCGAGACCAAAACTCAAGGTTATCAAGAAGTAGGCCTGTCAATAGGCCGGATCTGATCCAGATCCGACAAATCCAAATCCGATAAGACTCAAATCCGATAGTGGTAATCCGGATCCAATCCGAAAATCCGAATCTGATCCGAAAATTTTTTTACTTCAAAAATTTTAGCCAAAAAAAAAATTTGAAAAAAATTATTTTCCAAAAAAAATTTAAAGTAAAAAATTTAAAATAAAAATACAACTTCTTAAACATTTTTTTTCAAAATAAAAAATTTACCTTTTTTAAAAAAAATTTAAAAAATAAAGTTCGGATTCAGATTGATAACGGATTTAATCCGATCCAATTCTGAATCCAATCCAATCTGAATTTGGATTCCGGATTCGGATTGGATTTTTTGGATCAGATTAGGTTCATTGACAGTCCTATCAAGAAGCCAACCAAATAAATACCCAATTAGACAAGCCCATGCCTAATGGGCCAAGCAAAAACATTCATTGGGACAACCCCAAAATCAAAACACCTAAAAGACTAATAGAAAATGGGCTTCTTACTGGCCGGGCCCTTATTTGTCACATACTACCCATCCAAGCCCACAGTATGTCAAGCCTATTCCGCATAAGTCCCGTTTTAAGTAAACTACCGAAAATACACTCATATACAACGTTAGATTGAAATAGGGTTGATTCAGTTTAGTACTATAAGAAAACACGCCGCTTCTCACCTTCGATCACCCCCATAGCCCCACCTCCACCACCTTGTCACATCCACTCTATCGCACCTCCTTTTCCACTTCGTCGCGTCGTCAATCTACATATTCCGATCTTCTAAATTCCACTGCCTGCCGGCCAAACCGAACGAACCACCGTCATCATCGTAGACATAGAACGCGCTGCCGCCTTCCACGTCAGTGGAACCTCTGCCGGTCAAAGACCGCCACCTCGTAAGCCTTTTTCTGCGAGGTACGGTTTTCAAGCTCGATTTTAGATATGGATATTTTAGCGCCTCCTGCTCCGATACGCTAAAGGTTGT
>CM033793.1:20249356-20273650 GCA_019656835.1 Rhododendron ovatum | reverse complement strand
CACTAGTTTCGTTCTGCAATGGCAGGTGCCTTGCGAAGGAGGTGGTGGCTGATGATGGTGATACTTTGGTGACGGAGGTGGGGGAGGTGGTGGATGATGATACTTTGGTGGTGGTGGAGGTGGCGAATGATGATATGTTGGTGGTGGTGGATGATGACCACGGTCTCCGCCAGCTGCCACAACTACCGCGAGGAGGAGGAAGAAGATGCCTACAGATAGGCGCACCATAGCTGTTGCCCCAGCCATTGGGTCTATGGGTATGGAGCAAATCGTACTATCAAAGGGAGAGGAGTGTGATCGATAATTGTGTGCATTATAGTTCTATAGGAACCCTCCTTTTATAGGAGGTTTTTTTGAGATGTGCCATGCACTTAAAGCCATGCATGCCAATTCTTCCTTTGAGATCACATTATTTACTGGTTTCTTTCCAAAAGTCAACCGCACTTTCGTTAACTCTACCTGGCACACTCAAAGGCATACATAATTACTAGATCACTCAAAGTAATAGTCTTGTGCATGCAACGTTAACTGGTGAACATAGATAATTAATGTGGAAATTAAGAATATATAATTAAGCATATATTCAGCCTCAAACTTATAAAGTTACTCCTACATATATATATTCAGCATCAAACTTATAAAGTTACTCCTACATATATACATCATATTGTTTTCAATTGTATTCTCCTCGTGCACAGTAAAGTTACCCAACGTTTACTCTTTTCTTGGAGATTACTCTTATTAAGAGCACACCTAGTAAGTAGGTGACAAAACTCATCTCAATGACCAATCAAATTAATGTATATGTAAAATATTAAATTAGTAACAACATAAGGTTATATGGTTGATGAGAAGACAACCAACCACCAAAAGATAAAAACAAAGAAGCGAGAGAACAAACTCCAAGCCATATCCCCAAAATGGTCAGGCAAAGAGTTACAAGTTATCATGCACCAACAAATTGTACGTAAATGCCCAAACCAAGACAATCCCCTAACACATTGAGTAAAATGCCAACTGAGCTAGCTTCTTGTTAATTAACCCACATGATCCATGACACATCTGAACTAGCTTCTTGTTAATTAACCCACATGATCCATGACACATCTGAAGAGCAAGTCGGATTACAAAGAGTTTTTTTTTTTTTTTTTTTGACAAAACAAACAATTTCATTGCTCATAAAGAACAGAAACTATCCGGAGACTACAAAATTCCAACATCCAGAACCCATTGTTGAGTACACAGACCTTAACGACCGGGTTATCCAAGGCCGAAGCCACAAGGCATTGGGTAGGCACTCACCTATACACATGAAAGTAAGCTCCACATATAGATAGTACGACGGTAATGAGTACGGCAGTGGTAACATGAGTAGTTTATGTGGGGGGTGTTGATCCGGTTCCTTCTCTGGATCTACCAAGTGAATTCGATCGGGTCCCATCTCCCCTTCTCCTTAGGTGATCAAGTCCTGCAAAGCAATCACCAACTAGTAATCGATGGGCAATCCGATACCTAACTCAGTCTCAATTAGTATGGAAGAATTACTGAGCTCTGAGCCAGCTAGTAACGGCGTACCTTTCTAGAATTTTTTGCTTTTTATATAGAGAGACAGTACTTATAGGCTCCAAGTAAGCTTGTGCTATCTGTCCGATGACGTCATTCATGATTGCGTATATGTATGAATGCATGGATAGTTGAAATCAACATCACCGATCGAGCAATTTCACTCGGTACCTACGTGGAGCCTAGCTGGCTGCTGTGTCACTGCGCGTCGGGTGATTTACACTATCATTCCACAAGTTGGCTTCGTGAGTTTCAAACCATTACGCCAATAGCAACGAAGTGCCCAACGTGACGCGGTTCTGCCCATGCGCAATCTAGGTTGTGGGCTTGTATCCCACTTCCTCAGGGCCTCAAACCTTGCTAGGTTCGGCCCACTACGGTTTATACCTAATGCTATAGTGAAATTATACAATGGTCCGAGAATACTACCACGTGGTACTTTGAATCACTTTACAACCACACATTTCAATAGAGTTTACCACTAAGCGTATGGATCCCATAGGAAATGAGTTTGGCTTATAAAGTTACTCCTACATATATACAATATTGTTTTCAATTGTATTCTCCTCGTGCACAGTAAAGTCAATTCCTCCGCTTTTCTTCATCTGCAAACATAGTGTTAAAGAACTTGTGTTCTTATATGTGATTGCTTCGTTTTTGCGATCAATTTTGCATTCTGGATATATAGCAGTACCATACATTATGCACGCCATGGGTCCTGCAGACAGTGAATTTTAATTTGGGGAAGAGTAATTACACAACTTTTTCTCCTTTTACTAGTCAAGTTAATTCCCAAACTAGATTTTGTAATTCCCATGAACTCGTAGCAATGGCCAGTTTCGGAATCATATCGATTTACCCATGGTAGAAACTATTCTAACAGAAAATCCAATATATCGTTCCTTAGATTGTTGGATAAAATATATGCAACAGGAATTTCTGATAGAATAATAATTCTAGATAATATTCGTCAAACAAATTCAAGAAACCAATTAGATAGCTTGAGAAAGGATTAGAAAAGCCTATGGGTTGTGGGTGGTCGAGGCACGTGATAGCGCTCTCCTAAGGAACGATATACCCTATTCTGTACTGTGTTGAATGGTATTCCTTCCCCAATATACAACGACCTTCAAGTTATCTTTTGTGTGGCTAATCAAACTCACGAACCAATGTAGTTTCCCAACACTCGAAATCCAATTAAAATATGTATATCAGAAAAAGGATGGCCGAATGTATTTTTTCGGAACAAAAAGCAGTAGGTAGGAAATATTTGATAATCACTCATGTGTGTATGTAAAGCCAGAGAGAAGGATATTGAGAGATTTTGTACAGGTGTATTTCAACCGAAAATAGGGATTACATTTATAGGCAATATATACAACCAACTAGTGCTAATATATGCAACCAACTAGTACTAGTAAAATAGTTTTACAACTAATTACCCAACGTTTACTCTTTTCTTGGGGATTAGTCTTATTAAGAGCACACCTAGTATAACAAGTAGGTGACAAAACTCATCTCAATGACCTATCAAATTAATGGATATGTAATGTAACGCCCCAAGCAGATCACTGGCCCAGTACCCTGATTTTGATCCACAAGCCACACCATATGGCCCAAAAGCTTAAGCACAAGGTACTAGTAGTAGCCCACAAGGTTTGTTATATGCCCAAGATTATCCATGTAGACTTCCGATGTGGGACGGGGTGCTACAATCTCCCCAACTTTATAGCCTCGCGCCCTCGCGAGGGGTTGAGCACTATAATCATCGACACTAATCAAACCAAATTAACCAACAACCAAATCCAACCAAACTCCAAAGGCCCACATGGTCGTGTACATGGATGGCTTTGATACCACTCTTGTCACGCCCCAAATCCGGGAGCATGACCGGCCGTGTACCATGAAGCAATCATGGGACATGAAGCCTAATTAAAAATATTTTTTTGCAACTTCAAACCAATAAACAAAAACTGAATATTTTATTAAAAAAAAATGTGCGACACAAAACCAATATTTTTCTTAAGCAAATGATACAATATTCGATATTTTTCAATCTCCAAACTCGACAATGAACTGCCAATTAACAAAATGCGAAAGCTAATAAATAAAAGTGCGGAAGTTGTTTGACAATAGAAAAATAAATAAAAATGCAGACGCCCTAGAGGTCCAAACACGAGGTCCCGACAACGCCGCAGAGTCCACTGTAATGCTCCATGAACTAACCTGAAAAATAATGTGGAATAAATCCGTCAGCTGACGAGCTCAGTGAGTAGTTAAACATGCTAGGGTAAAGAATACAACGTGGCATACTTTTAAACAAAAGAAGCTATGGATTCCAAGAAATGGTTTCAAACAATAAGGGTCGATGGTTCAACAATTCATATCAAGGAACTAAATAACGAACGACAAAGTCAATGGCTCACAAAAGGTATCGACGAGATGAATCACTGAATAACGAATTATCAGAACAATCGAATAATGATAACAACCATTTTATACCAACAGCCTGCTCAACAATATTGGAATGAGGAACAACAATAATGAGTTAGTCCAAATCAAAGTGGGAACCATAATCACCAATTACCAAGTACCAAATGCCGAATATTTTCTCAGGGCTTAGCCCGTTGGATCCAACACCGTACTTAGAGTCACCACAGGATGGCGCCTGGGACCTTTTCCCTAAGCTGATCCGGAATAGGGTCACAGGGTATTTCACAAGTCTTTTCCCTATCCGTTGAGCACTAGAGTCACAGGGTATTTCACAAGTCTTTTCCCTAGTGGCCAAAGTCACCACGATATCTCACGGGTCTTTTCCTTGGACTTTAATAAATATCAACACAGTCTATGGTCCCAAACACAAATAGAACAACAGCAAGCCGGAGGCACCTGCACCAGGATTATTCTCTGTGCCGTTGCAGAGTCACAATAATATTATAGAGCAACAAGAAAAATATGGGCAATCCAACAATCCTATTAATTTTTATCAATGAACCTTGTATGCCGAAGGGTACGTCGATTGTCAAAAATTATGAGAGCAACGAATAAAAAATAATTATCATCGGATCACAACCAATAACGAATTGTCAAGAATCGATAGGCTCAAGAGGATTCCAAGAAAGGGATCACATGTTTAACCACTCACCTTAAGTCCGAAAGGATGCAACCAAATGCGACGTTGATAACAATCCACTAGTCTGTATTGCAAATAAAAGAAACACATAGAATTATAAGCGCTTGAATGATGCCCCATGCTGTAACTAGTCAACGGTGAGCGGACATATATACTACTGTAATTAAATTCCTAAACCTAAAACTAGACTAACTTACCAGGACCTTTACTAATCAAATTAATTAACTCCATTACTTCATCAACACCACATTAAAATTACCACCATCACCTCTCGCCTTCACCCACGGTACACACACAGCACCACACACGCACGCACCTCTCTCTGAACTCCACCAACAAAACCCCAATCAAACCTACAACGATACCAAGAAAAGAAAAGGAATTTATAAAATACAGTATAAAGGATTACCAATTCTTCAGAAGCCAACTGCCGCTTCTCTCTTCCTCCCTTTCGTTCTGAACTTTTTGGAATAAATAACCCTAAACGCTTCCTCACCCTAATAAACTGTCCACGTTCAAACTTAAAACTTATCTAGTCTAATTACACAATTTACCCAACATTATTCTTTACGTTAACTAATCACTTATGGGGACCCATTTCCAGTTAGCATTTTAAGCGATACGTGTAACTGATGCAAAAAAATAAGCAGTCCAACATATATATATTTTTTTAGCAAGAAGTTTGAAAAGAAAAATGAAAGATTTAATTATTTGCATAAAAAAAATATTATTATTATTTTTTAACTGAAAAAGTGAGACGTCACATGTAAAATATTAAATTAGTAACAACAGAAGGTTATATGGTTGATGAGAAGACAACCAACCACCAAAAGATAAAAACAAAGGAGAGAGAACAAACTCCAAGCCATATCCCCAATATGGTCAGGCAAAGAGTTACAAGTTATCACACACCAACAAATTGTACGTAAATGCCCAAACCAAGACAATCCCCCAACACAATGAGTAAAATGCCAACTGAGCTAGCTTCTTGTTAATTAACCCACATGATACATGACACATCTGAAGAGCAAGTCGGATTACAAAGAGTTTTTTTTTTTTTGAACAGAACAGACAATTTCATTGTTCATAAAGAACAAAAAACTGTCCAGAGGCTACAAGATCCCAACATCCAGAGCCCGGCGTTGGGTACACAGACCTTAACGACCGGGTTATCCAAGGCTGAAGCCACAAGGCATAGGGTAGGCACTCACCTATGCACATGAAAGTAAGCTCCGCACATAGATAATACGTGAACGGTAATGAGTACGGCAGCGGTAACATGAGTAGTTTATGTGGGCGTGTTAATCCGGTTCCTTCTTTGGATCTACCATGTGAATTGGATCCGGTCTCATCTTCCCTTCTCCTTAGGTGATCAAGTCCTGCAAAGCAATCACCGACTAGTAATCGATAGGCAATCCGATACCTAACTCAGTCTCAATTAGTAGGGAAGAACTATGAGCTCTGAGTCAGCTAGTAACGGCGTACCTTTCTAGAATTTTTTGCTCGTTATATAGAGAGACAATATTTACAGGCTCCAAGTAAGCTGGTGCTATATGTCCGACGATGTCATTCATGATTGCGTATATGTATGACTGCACGGATAGTTGAAATCCACATCACCGATTGAGCAATTTCACTCGGTACCTACGTGGAGCCTAGCTGGCTGCTGTGTCACCGCAGGTCGGGTGATTTACACTATCATTCCACAAGTTGACTTCATGAGTTTCAAACCATTACGCCAACAGCAACGAAGTACCCAACGTGACGCGGTTCTGCCCATGCGCAATCTTGGTTGTGGGCTTGTATCCCACTTCCTCAGGGCCTCAAACCTTGCTAGGTTCGGCCGATGCGTAATCTAGGTTGTGGGCTTGTATCCCACTTCCTCAGGGCTTCAAACCTTGCTAATCGGCCCACTACGGTTTATACCTAATGCTATAGTGAAATTATATAATAATTCGAGAGTACTGACACTTGGTACTTTCAACCACTTTACAATCACACATTTGGTGGAGTCTATCACTAAGTATATGGATGCCATAGGAAATGGGTCTGGCACACCCCTTCTATGCCCAGAATCCAGCACTTCCTTTGGCTAGCAATTCAACATCGTTTGAACACCTACGATACCCTAGCCCATCGCAACATTGTTCCCCTCAACAGTTGTCTCGTTTGCAACAACCACGAAGATTTAGCGTTTCATTTTCATTTTATTTATTTTTTATCCGCATTCAGCGCTTCATATATTCACTTAGAGATTGTGAAGCTGCTAAAAATCTTTGGACCCTTCTACAAATGCATTCCGCAACCCCTTCTCCCCACTTTCAACATTGATATTGCTTCTTGGATTAAAACAAACTCTCTTGCGTGCTGCACCATCAGTCTTGTTGACACTGAGTGCTATCTTCCATCTGACCATTTGGCATGTCTGGTTTTGACGGAATGCCATATCTACCTTACTCTCTAAAGCCGCTGAGTGGGTCTTCATTGTCAACCAACACTACCTTTAGCCGTAAGCCAGGCTAGCCAGCCTATAACATCCTGGATTGGATTGGGTGGTCACCCCACCTCCTTCCAACACTCTTAAACTAAACGTAGATGGTAGTGGTTCTTCTCCACTTTCTGAGGCGTGTGCAGGTGACTTGATCAGGAATGCAAATGGCAACTGGATCACTGGTCTTTCAAGCAAACTGGATCTCATATCTGGTCTAGCGGCGAATTTTGGGCACTTATACATGGGCTCAAAATTCTTTTACAACGTAACATTACCTAGGTGGAGATTGGAACAGATGTTTCTAATGTCATCCAGCTTATCAGCACGGCTACTAGCACTCATCTTCTCTTCAATTTAATTCTTGATTGCAGGTTCTTTTTGCAGCAAATGGGTAATCCACCATTGAGACATGTCATGTGTGAAGGAAACAAGTTTGCAAATCTTTTAGCCCAAGATGCAAAATCACATTTATTTTCTTATTTAGTGTATCTTTCAATTCCGTTTTGTATTAAGTCCCTAATTTTGGAGGACATGAGGGGTGTCACTTATCCTTGACTTTGTTTTTGCGCTCTTAGTTTAATCTATTTCCGTTCCGTTTTACCAAAAAATAAAAAAAAAATAAAAAAAAAAGAAAACATAAAAACAACCATATTTTTTTATTATTGACGGGCCAAGCTTCATAACCACCGGCTTTGCCCTATGGCTCACTCACAGTGTCATATAAGATTCTCCTACATGAACGTAATGTCAAAAATCTAGAGCCAAATGGATAACACAAGGGGAGAACAATACCAGATATTTTCATCTCTCTACTTTAATTCGTAGGAGGAAATCTAAAATTTCCATGCTGAAAAATTCTGAAAATATCTGGATTGAGAACCTTGATGATATTAAGAATTTAGTTCCGTGCTACTTTGTTGATCTTTTTGCAAGAAAAGATCAAACAAATGGTATTAACAATCATAGTCAAATGTGCTGATGCTTTAGCTAACATGGCCTATTTTAGATTTTCGTATTTTAGATATTGCTCCAACTTGTATTAATTCGCAACTACGCGATGACACCTGTGGGGTTTCATACCCAAGACTCTTGTATGTTTCCTAATTTCATCTAATGCACCTAGTTTACCCAAAAAAACAACAATCATAGTCAGTTATCTGGTTATCCCTTGAGGATAATGATATTCTGCTTTCCCTAGTCTCTCCAGCTGAAATTTGGAGCACTGTGAAAATTTTCCATCCCTACAAGGCCCCTGGACCCGATGGGATTCAAGCAGTCTTCTACCAAACCTATTGGAATGTAGTTGGTAAAGAGGTCTGTGAGTTTGTTCAGAAGTGTTTCCACAACAATCATGTTCTCGAAGAAGTGAATAAAACTTTTATTGCTCTAATACCCAAAGTGGATAATCCTGACAACATCAAGATGTTTAGACCTATAAGCCTTTGTAATGTAGTCTACAAAGTCATTACTATGATTATTGTGGACAGAATCAGACCTTTCCTTCATAAGGTTATTAGCCCTACGCAAAGTAGTTTCATATCTAGGAGTTCTACTACTGATAACATTGTCATAACTCAAGAGGTTTTGCACACCTTAAAAGCTAAGAAAGGGAAGATAGGTGGGATGATTTACAAAATTGATCTTGAAAAAGCTTATGATAAAGTGTCTTGTAAATTTCTTTTCAACACTCTGATATATTCTAATTTGAATCCTTCCTGGATAAATCTTATCATGAGCTGCATTATGGGCATTAAATCTGCCATCCTTTAGAATGGGGAAGCTCTTGAGGAATTTTCTCCTGGAAGGGGACTTCATCAAAGGGATCCCCTTTCCCCTTATTTATTTGTGTTATGGATGGAAAGGTGTCTGCCTTAATTTATAACAAAGTAGAAGAAGGAAGTTGGAAAGGAATTAAAGTTACTAGAAGTGCTTCCCCCTTTCACATCTGTTTTCTGCTTGAAGTGCTTAATACTTTTTGTGATATTTCTGGTCAGACCATTAACCTTTCTAAGTCCAAATTGTTTGTCTCCCCTAATGTTCCTAGAAAGAGGGCTAGGAGATTGAGTAGGATGAGTGGTATTTCTCTCACTAATGACCTGGGTAAATACTTAGGAGTTCTTTTTGCACAGCAGAATTAGTAAGCAGTATTTTAACGACCTAGTTGAGAAAGTGCAAAAGAAACTCAGTTGTTGGAAGTCCAACACTCTTACGCTTGCGGGGAGAGCTACTCTTGCTCAATCTGCATCCTCTACTATTCCTAGTTTCACTATGCAAACCATGAAACTCCCACAGAACATTTGTAACCAACTGGATAGGTTGAACATAAATTTTTTATGGGGAGACACACCTACTAAGAGGAAAATTCATTTAGTTAAATGGGATCAAGTCTGTAAAAAAAAGGACAATGGTGAGCTGGGTCTGAGAAAAGCTAGCACCCAAAAATCAGGCTTTGCTGTCTAAGCTCAATTGGAAACTGATAAGTGGAGAGGATAGCATGTGGACTAGGCTGCTCAAAGATAACTATCTAAAAAATCATACTGTTCAATTCTGGCCTAAAAGCAGACCTGCTTCCCACATTTGGAGAAGCATTATCTGTACACAAACTATCATTGATTCTGGTATTAAATGTAACATTGGTAATGGCCACTCGGTTGACATTTGGAAGGATTGGTGGTTTGGTGATAAACTGCTGGCTGAAAACTTCCCTGGAAATCACGTGTACCGTAACCAAAAAGTTTCTACTCTTATTGTTAATGGCTCTTGGAACTTGGATACGCTAACTGGCATTATAGATGATAGAACTAGATCCACCATTCTTGCCACTACTCTTTCTCTAAATCTTTCATCCATTGATCAACCTTGCTGGAAAGGCAACTCGACTGGTATGTTATCCACAGCCTTTGCCCATGATCTCATTAACAATCAAGAGTTTGATTTGAAGGGATGGAGTTGGTTGTGGAAACTTAAAATTCCAGCTAAATTTAAGACTCTCATTTGGTTGATTTTACTCAATAGATTACCTACTAATTCCCTCAGAGCTGTTGGGGTACACCCTTGTGTGGTGGGTGTGAGTGTAGGGGATCACTCCCCCTTGTATAAAAGTGCAAGTGTGCACTGTGTGTGTGCAAGAGACGTGAGAGAGAGCAGAGAGAGTGTGAGCCGTGAGGCTCCCCGTCCGGGGGAGCGGTGCTCCTCGGAGATGTTCGGATACTCCGTTGGAGAGCCACTGGAGTGAGGGAGAGAGAGACAGGAGTGGGGAAGCCGGATTGTGGCTATTCCGGTAAGGTTTTTCATACTTGTATATGTGATTTATACATAGTGAAATTTTTCTCGAATATCTCTCGTTTGTGCTTGGTTTATTTTCCTGCTTGTGCTTGGAGGTGTGAATCGAGGTCGGAGTCTCGACCCAACAAAAGCTCATAGAGGTATTGTTCAGGATGACTTATGTCCTCGCTGTAACAATATCTCTGAAGATTTAGACCATCTCTTTAGAAGATGTAATAAATCTTTGGAGCTTTTGGGGCATCTTTTGTTAAGTCGTTTATGGAGAGATAAGTTTGATAGCCCTGTCTCTGAATGGGTTTCTTACAACCTAAAATCTAAAAGGGACATATTCTATGGGGAAAGACTGCCTTGGAGCACTGTTAATTGTGTAACTCTGGCGCAATTATGGAAAGATCGAAATAGAAAAAGTTTTGATAACATTGATGGTGTGATTTCAGTTAGCTCCGAGGCTATTTTTTCCTACTCTATGGAGATTGTGCAGGCTTTCAAATCTAATCTCCATAAAGGACACGTGAAAACTTTATATCCATCTCAAAATCAATTGGCAATGAGTGGAGAGGTTCCAGATATTATTAAGTGATCACCCATTCCACTCCCAAGCAATGTGAGATTCATTTCCTTAACATCCCCCTTCACGTGCAACCACGTTTGAGGTTTGTCACGTGTGGCTACTTTTTGGGATCCTATCATCGTGCAGCCTTTTTCGCTGGTCTGTCATCGCAGGGTGTGTATTGTGAATTTTATAAAATATGAGATGGAACGGGCCCCGCTCTGATACCACGTAGAAACTTTATATCCATCTTAAAGCCAATTGGCAATGAGTGGAGAGGACCCAAATGTTATTAAGTGATCATCCATTCCACTCGTAAGCAAGTCACAACCCATTCTAATCAAATGGATTCCACCAGGTGCAAGATTGATTAAACTCAGTACAGATGGCTGCTGATATATGACGAACAGAAACACAGGTTTTGGACGAATTTTCAGAGACGCAAGTGGAGAATGGATCCTGGGCTATTTCTGGAAAGGCTATGTGTGAGACAAGTTTGAAGTATGGGGGATCTACAAAGGTTTAACCATAATCTTGGAGAAAAGCATGTCTGGCATCATCATTGAATCGGATGCTCGCATGGCTGTGCAACTGATTAATGAAGGCAATGCTACTAATTATCCACAAAGGAATCTAATCAATGATGCACACGCCATCGTTGTTAGGATGGGATCAACGCTCAACCATATATATCGGGAGGCAAATCAATGTGCGGATCATCTTGCTAGAATTGGAGCGGAACAAAATGAAGACTTGGTGGTTTCTTTGGTTCAACTACCCTCGCCTAGAGAGTTTTGGATTCGCGATCGCCTTAACTTAAGGCAGATTCTCGATTAGGGGCCTTGGTATTTCTTTTTGTGGATTGTAATATTTGATCCATGTATAAACTGATGCTATAAACTCTTTAGTTGACTTTTGTATAATATTTTCGAAGTACCAAAAAGGAAGAAGAAAGAAATGAAGCCTCCGGTGCCCACTCGTGTAACAAATTTCTCTTCCTGGTCGGTTTTTCTTTTTTTGAACTGCAAAAAAAGCAAATTTTATTAATCAAATCACTTCAGGAAAATGTGATTTTTCAGACACTATTAAAAACACCACTAAAGATGACCTTTACCGGTGTTTTCCAACAGCGTCGTCTAACATATGTACAAGACAGCTAGAATAATGTTGAGACTTTTACTGGCATTTTTCACATCTTAACTTTTTACCGGCATTTTTTAAATGCCTCACCAGCATCTTTGGCGTTCCAAGAAACGCCACAAAAATCTTTACCAGTGTTTGTCGGGTCTTTTGTGGCATTCTACAAACGCCGGGAAAAACAATTTTTTTTGTAGTGAATATAAGAGTTCCATAGATTAAAATAAAAGGACAAGAGGGAAGTCGGCATCACACCGCGCGGAAAGTATTACAACAAAGTTGACAAGCTGATAAGTATAAAATAACCTCCCAAGGTCAGCCCAGACCAGGATGCCTAGCTCAACACGAAGGGCCATGCAGGGGTCCTAGTGACATGGAGCTTAGTTTGAAGAACTGAGCTCAGTGGACCAGCCTAAGGGCAAAGGACAACTCAAACCAAAGAGCTCACGAGCACAGCCCAAAGGGCTCGAGCTAGAGTCCCAAGAACATGGAATCTAGCCTATAATAGCTAGCCTCTATTAAACTGGCCTAAGGACGGAGGCCAGCTCACAAGCATAACTCATAGAACAATACCGAGCTCAGCTCATCAGGTGAACTTGGTAAATATGACAAACCTGCAGCCAGAGACTTATAAAACACTCCACGACAAAAGTTCGTATGGTCTGTGGGACTCATAGAATAGCCAGGACTTTATCTCGTTCGAACAGATTAGGCCACAAGTCTTAAAGGATAAACACAGAAATTCATCGACCATGAAGACTCCTAACCTTGATGACAATCATAGAATCCAAAGGAGAAGGGACTCCTCAAACCTGATAAGGACCTACGAAGTCCTAGGTAAGGAGGACACTCCAACCTATTTCCGTCATATGTGGATAAGCCAAGAGGTCCCAGCACCGTAAGGACTCTTAACCTGATAAGCAGGTACAAGAGTCCAAAGGTGAAGGGACTCCTCAAACCTAATAAGAACCTACGAAGTCTTAGGTAAGGAGGACACTCCAACCTATTTCCGTCACGTGCAGATAAGCCCAAGAGGTCCCTGCACCGTAAGAACTCTTAACCTGATAAGCAGGTACAATAGTCCAAAGGTGAAGAGACTCCTCAAACCTGAAAAGGACCTACGAAGTCCAAGGTAAGGAGGACACTCCAACCTATTTCCGTCATGTGCGGATAAGCCCAAGAGGTCCCAGCACCGTAAGGATTCTTAACCTGATAAGCAGGTACAAGAGTTCAAAGGTGAAGGGACTCCTCAAACCTGATAAGAACCTACAAAGTCCTAGGTAAAGAGAACACTCCAACCTATTTCCGTCATGTGCGGATAAGCCCAAGAGGTCCCAACACCATAAGGACTCTTAACCTGATAAGCAGGTACAAGAGTCCAAAGGTGAAGGGACTCCTCAAACCTGATAAGGACCTACGAAGTCCTGGGTAAGGAGGACACTCCAACCTATTTCTGTCATGTACAGATAAGCCCAAGAGGTCCCAGCACCGTAAGGACTCTTAACTTGATAAGCAGGTACAAGAGTCCAAAGGTGAAGAGACTCCTCAAACCTGAAAAGGACCTACGAAGTCCAAGGTAAGGAGGACAATCCAACCTATTTCCGTCATGTGCGGATAAGCCCAAGAGGTCCCAGCACCGTAAGGATTCTTAACCTGATAAGCAGGTACAAGAGTTCAAAGGTGAAGGGACTCCTCAAACCTGATAAGAACCTACAAAGTCCTAGGTAAAGAGAACACTCCAACCTATTTCCGTCATGTGCGGATAAGCCCAAGAGGTCCCAACACCATAAGGACTCTTAACCTGATAAGCAGGTACAAGAGTCCAAAGGTGAAGGGACTCCTCAAACCTGATAAGGACCTACGAAGTCCTGGGTAAGGAGGACACTCCAACCTATTTCTGTCATGTACAGATAAGCCCAAGAGGTCCCAGCACCGTAAGGACTCTTAACTTGATAAGCAGGTACAAGAGTCCAAAGGTGAAGGGACTGCTCAAACCTGATAAAGGACCTACGAAGTCCTAGGTAAGGAGGACACTCCAACCTATTTTCGTCATGTGTGGATAAGCCCAAGAGGTCCCAGCACCGTAAGGACTCTTAACCTGATAAGCAGGTTCAAAAGTCCAAAGGTGAAGGGACTCCTCAAACCTGATAAGAATCAGGAGATTCCTAAGGTAAGGAGGACACTCCAACACCTATCTATACCTGCCACGAGCGGATGAGACTTAAGAGTCCCGGTCCTAAGGGATTCCTCCCAAAATGCCTATATAAAGATCACATCTCTACCTCACAATGGTACGCAATGCAAATACTACAGAACTCATACTCAGTCCATACTCTCTTCTAAAAGCAGATCGACTGACTTAGGCATCGGAGGGGTGATGGCGATAGCCACGCCGGTGCCCATAGCTTTTCTATTCTGTATTGCAGGTCGTAAACCGAGCCCAGCGAAAGCTCTTTCATCCGTTGAAGGACTAGATGGACGGTTAAGGTACTCCTCTTCCGAAGGTGACCAAAAACCGCTTCATCAGCTGGTGCCGTCTGTGGGAAACGAAAATCATTCTCAACCCTTCACGGTGAACGGTTTCCACACTGGATACTCGATTAACGGCTTTAGAAAGTGATACTCAGTCATTTTTAAAGAGTCGCAATCCATCTCCTTCAGAAGTTCAGATGAAGGATACCTCACCACGGTGACTTGATCTAGCGTCATTCGCCGCCTGAAATAAGCTAATATTATGCAACGAGTAATCGAACCCTTGCAAGATCGAGTGGAAGTTTTAACCCAAGGGTTAACGGACGCGACATGAATGAATGAGTAGTTAAACAAATAACTCACCAATTTGGACGAAAGTCCATGATAAGTATGGTAGACCTAAGAAGGTCAGCACAACAAGAATCACAGACCTGGGGAGTAGAAACCAACCTTACCTGGACCTCTCTGTGTCATCTCATCTGAAGCAAAAGTCAAAGTATGCCAGCTTTGCTCATCAGACGAAGCTGTCATAAGGTCCGAGGACCAGCTCTGATCCATAGCTATAAAGGGAAGGATAATATTCTTAATATTATATTATTCAAAGGATATACTTATTCCAGTAAAAATATCCCAACTGGATAAGGAAAGACCCAAATCCTAAGGGAGGAAGGATGTCATCAAACAAGATAAGCACGAAACATCCTTGATATACATAATCAGGGACGCATAAGGATTCCTAGCTAAGGCAGGACCCCTCATTCCTCAAAGAGGAAATCCGGAATCTACGAGATACAGTCCTACAAGGACTCAATATTCCACAAAGAGGATCAGGTCGGAGCTGAAGACAAAGCTGATTCATCAATCCACTTGAAGAAAAAAAAAGGAACGGTAATACCGATCCCGAAAAGAGGCGATCGAGTTGCATCGAGAGAGATCAAAAATCTCTCCCAAAAAGCCCTTCTATGTAGGTAAACCCAAATCGAGGGGCTGATTAAACAAGTTAAAGGGAAAGCTACCACTACTGTGGAAAAATTAATTCGAGTCACTAACTCTCCCTTCACAGCCAAAATAATAAGGCCTTCGCTCCTAAGGGAGTTCGAGATGCCGCAGATGGAGATGTTCAATGGTTCCACAAACCCATTTGATCATTAAGAGATGTACAAATCTCTAATACCTCTTCAGGCAATACCAAATGAGATCGTGTGCCAAGCTTCCTTTGTTACACTAAGGGGAAGCGCGCACACGAAATTTTCAAGCTCACAGACGTAGCACAGCTATGCAATAAAAGAAACTTAGAAAAATTTCCAAGCTCACGAACATAGCATAGCTATGCAATAAAATAAGCTTAGGAAAATTTTTAAGTTCACAGACATAGCATAGTCTTCAAAGCTCAAATACATAGCACTCCACATGCTCAACAAAGCAAAAACGGGCCACGGCTTTTGACAGCTCCTCGCTCTAACGCCACAGCAAATCCAAACGCGCACTGAATGATGATAGCCCTTAAGAGGCGATGGTAAAAGGGGCAACCAGTCATAAGGCCAACAGCCCATAGGAAACAATTACACAATCTATAAGTGTTAAGCTATTTTTCCAACACCTTAACACTTGGGGGAGTAGGAAGTATGGCTAGCTCAAAAGCTTAAAGAGCTTTGGAAGCAAGCCTGAGCTCAACTGACAAAACTTACCCAACCATAAAAAGCTTACGGAGCTTAGACAACCAATGGGTAAAGCCCAATCCCAAGGGAATTAAATACTGAAAAATTGGGCACAACCCGCGCACCTCAACCAAAAGTTAAAAGCTACATAAGTGTTAAAAACTTAAGCATGATCAGCAAGCCTGCTCGGTCATAGCTCAAGGTCCCAAAATTAGACTATGCGAAAAGTCAGATTGAGCAACCAAGGTTTGCTCAGAAGAACATAATTGCTAAAGCACATGATTTTCTCCATAGAACAATTGCAAGCGCAAAATTGTCACGACAATAGTAGTGAATGAGTAACTCACTTCCACGGAAACAAGAAAATTTCTAAGGAAATACACAAATAAGAGCTCAGACTCATTCAGAGAGCTGAGCATGAAAGGCAACATCGTCTAATCATCTTCGAGGATTGACATGGTGCCATCATCAGCCCAGCTATGTGGACCACCAAGTTACTCCAACAAAGGATCTTGATCGTCTAAGGTGGCTGAAACACTTCCTACGGGAGGTGACAAACATAAAATATCCTAAGGGATAACCTAGGAAAGTACCTCAATACGAGTACCCCAATTGGACAACAGAACCTCGCTCGTCAACAATCCTAAGGGATAAAGATTTAAGACTAGCTGATCTTAAGTCAACACAACAACACATGACAGAGGAGCTCAACTAAAAGTCCTAAGGGACATGGTCTCCTTGAGCACAGCTTAGTTAGGCCAAGCAGATTATCATGTTCAACTCCACACAAAAAGTTCAAGTAAAGACAGTCCCAAGGGATAGGGTTGCCCAAGGTTACAACCAATAGTTGCAATGAGGTTACATGCCCAAAAAATGACCCATGTTGATCGCATTCGATGTGCTAGATAAAAGCACAGAAAGTAATCACCCTCTCAAGTGTTTCCCTCTTCCTGACCTAACCAGGTCTAAAGAAATAGGAGAATACCTGAAGCTGAGTATAAACCAGACCAGTTCATCCCAAAGGACAAGCATAGCAAGCACCACGGTGCAGCTCAGCACATTAAAACTAGCTCGATCACAAGAGAGCCAGCTCGATATACGTATCTAAGGACTTAACAAGTCAATTCAAAGAAATGGTCCCACGGGATATGCTTAAAGAGTCCTATGGGATAAGCATGATAACTCAGAAGCTAAGTAAGGACCTAATTCTGACAGAATTAAAAGTCCTAAAGAAAGAGGGGATGATAATAGCCAAGTATCATAGTACCTTGGTCAGATTGAGAAACCTCTAAGCAGCGGATCTCCTTCCCAGAAAAGTTGACCCTACGAAGGGCCAGATACGAAAAACCTAACCTCTTAAAAAGCCAGCCAACTTAAAAAACCTCACATAGCTTGAACCTCACAGCTCTGACAAAAGCTAAGATCAACCCAAGGGTTTTTGTATCAGCTTTGCGTAGCACAACTATGCAATAAAAGGAGCTCAGGAAAAATTTCTAAGCTCAAAAGACGTAACTAAGGCTATGCAATAAAAGGAGCTCAGGAAAAATTTCCAAGCTCGAACGACATAGCTAAGGCTATGCAAGAAAAGGAGCTCAGCAAAAATTTCCAAGCTCGAACGACGTAGCTAAGGCTTTGCAATAAAAGGAGCTCAAAAAAAATTTCCTAGCTCAAAAGACGTAGCTAAAGCTATGTAATAAAAAGAGCTTAGGAAAATTTTCAAGCTCAAAAGACGTAGCTAAGGCTATGCAATAAAAATGAGTTCAGGAAAAATTTCCTAGCTCAAAAGGCGTAGCTAAGGCTATGTAATAAAGAGAGCTCAGGAAAATTTCGAAACTCAAAAGACGTAGTTAAGGCTATGCAATAAAAGGAGCTTAAGAAAAATTTCCATGCTCAAGAACGTAGCTAAGGCTATGCAACATATTGATTATCAAAGAGTCAAAGCTCGCAGAGCTCAGACCGGCATATAATTTCAAAAGTGTTGACACGTCCGCTTGATCCAGCCCCAACGTAGGCGCTGAAGGGCCTGAGCTTACGGAGGTCAGGCTAAAAACTTGATAGTGTAGCCTACAAGCCTCCTTAGCCTAGACCAAAAGAGCTCTGGAATAATAACCCAGAGTTCAATTACTAACTCGATACCTCTAAGGCCAGCTAAGGACACCCTGAAAAATGAAGACTATGGGAAACCTCATGCTAAAGGCATGAGATGTTGTTCCAGGTCTCAAGCTAAAGGCATGAGATAAGCTTCGAAATAAACCTCATGCTAAGGCGTGAGCAAACCTCATGCTAAAGGCATGAGGTACTATTCCAAGTCTCATGCTACGGCATGAGCAAATCTCATGCTAAAGGCATGAGGTGCTATTTCTAGTCTCATGCTAAGGCATGAGCAAACCTCGTGCTAAAGGCATGAGGTGCGATTTCAAGTCTCATCTTAAGGCGTGAGCAAACCTCATGCTAAAGGCATGAGGTACTATTCCAAGTCTCATGCTAAGGCATGAGCAAATCTCATGCTAAAGGCATGAGGTGCTATTTCTAGTCTCATGCTAAGGCGTGAGCAAATCTCATGCTAAAGGCATGAGGTGCTATTTCTAGTCTCATGCTAAGGCGTGAGCAAACCTCATGCTAAAGGCATGAGGCGCTATTTCAAGTCTCATGCTAAGGCGTGAGCAAACCTCATGCTAAAGGTGTGAGCAAACCTCATGTTAAAGGCATGAGGTGTTATTCCAAGTCTCATGTTAAGAGATGAGCAAACCAGGTGCTATTCTAAGTCTCATGCTAAGGTATGAGCAAACCTCATGCTAAGGCATGAGATGTTGTTTAAAGTCTCATGCGAAGGCATGAGATATTATTCTAAGTCTCATGATAAGGCTTGAGCAAATCTCATGCTAAGGCATGCGATGTTATTCTAAAGTCTCATGCTAAGGCATGAGATGTTGTTTAAAGTCTCATGCTACGGCGTGAGCAAATCTCATGCTAAAGACATGAGATGTTGTTCCGAGTTTCATGCTAAGACATGAGCAAACCTGACGCTAAAGCATAGAATAACCATTCTAAAAACAAGCATTGACGCTCAGCAATCCGTGAGCCACTTGCCCCAGGGCTTATTAAATAAGCCTTGAAGAGTTAGAGCTCAAAGAGCTCTAGACTGTAATTTTCAAAAAGTGGCCCGTGAGCCGCTCGCACCATGGCTTATTAAATAAGCATTAAAGAGTCCCAAGGGGCTAAAAGTCCGAGGGATGTGGCTTATAAGCCCACTCGTCCAGAGCTCGATGAACTCTGAAACGCAAGTCTGAGGGAAATGGCCTTCAAGCCCACTCGACCGAAAAGCTATTGATGAACCAAAATCTAAGGCAAAATGTCAACACAAGCTCACAAGTACCAAGTTGTTTTTCAACAACTCCACACTCAAAGGATTGGGGAAGTACTTGAAATAAATTAGTACCCTCACATCTGAGCTATTCCAAGGTATTCCTAAGGGAACTAGCAAAAGACAGAGCTAATGTAAAGCTTTAGAGCAAGAGCAGGCTTTACTAAAGCTTATCTCCCTCGAACATCAAAAAAAAAAATATTTCTTTGATCTGCCACCAGCATTGCTGCTCAGCAATGCTAAAGGCAGACACCCCCAAGGTTAAAACAACTACTATAGATGGGTGTAGATCAAAGTAAAAGGGTGCGCTCTGTTCATTCCCCTGAACATTTGGAAATAGGAGAGTTACTAATAAGTATAAAATAACCTCCCAAGGTCAGCCCAGACCAGGATGCCTAGCTCAACACGAAGGGCCATGTAGGGGTTCTAGCGACATGGAGCTTAGTTTGAAGAACTGAGCTCAGTGGACCAGCCCAAGGGCAAAGGTCAGCTCAAACCAAAGAGCTCACGAGCACAGCCCAAAGGGCTCGAGCTAGAGTCCCAAGAACATAGAATCTAGCCTATAATAGCTAGCCTCTATTAAACTGGCCTAAGGACGGAGGCCAGCTCACAAGCATAGCTCATAGAAGAATACCGAGCTCAGCTCATCAGGTGAGCTTGGTAAATATGACAAACCTGCAGCTAGAGGCTTATAAAACACTCCACGACAAAAGTTTGTATGGTCTATGGGACTCATAGAACAGCCAGGACTTTATCTCGAAGAGATTAGGCCACGAGTCTTAAAGGATAAGCACAGAGATTCATCCACCATGAAGACTCCTAACCTTGATGACAATCATAGAATCCAAAGGAGAAGGGACTCCTCAAACCTGATAAGGACCTACGAAGTCCTAGGTAAGGAGGACATTCCAAGCTATTTCTGTCATGTATGGATAAGCCCAAAAGGTCCCAGCACCGTAAGGACTCTTAACCTGATAAGCAGGTACAAGAGTCCAAAGGTGAAAGGACTTCTCAAACCTGATAAGGATCTACAAAGCCCTAGGTAAGGAGGACACTCCAAGCTATTTCCGTCATGTGCGGATAAGCCCAAGAGGTCCCAGCACCGTAAGGACTCTTAACCTAATAAGCAGGTACAAGAGTCCAAAGGTGAAGGGACTCCTCAAACCTGATAAAGGACTTATGAAGTCTTAGGTAAGGAGGACATCCCAACCTATTTCCGTCATGTGCGGATAAGCCCAAGAGGTCCCAGCACCGTAAGGACTCTTAACCTGATAAGCAGGTACAAGAGTCCAAAGGTGAAGGGACTCATCAAACCTGATAAAGACCTACGAAGTCCTAGGTAAGGAGGACACTCCAAGCTATTTTCGTCATGTGCGGATAAGCCCAAGAGGTCCCAGCACCGTAAGGACACTTAACCTGATAAGCAGGTACAAGAGTCTAAAGATGAAGGGACTCCTCAAACCTGATAAGGACCTACGAAGTCCTAGGTAAGGAGGACACTCTAACCTATTTCCGTCTTGTGCGGATAAGCCCAAGAGGTCCCAGCAGCGTAAGGACTCTTAACCTGATAAGCAGGTACAAGAGTCCAAAGGTGAAGGGACTCCTCAAACCTAATAAGGACCTAAGAAGTCCTAGGTAAGGAGGACACTCCAACCTATTCCCGTCATGTGCGGATAAGCCCAAGAGGTCCCAGCAGCGTAAGGACTCTTAACCTGATAAGCAGGTACAAGAGTCCAAAGGTGAAGGGACTCCTCAAACCTGATAAGAATCAGGGGATTCCTAAGGTAAGGAGGACACTCCAACACCTATCTATACCTGCCACGAGCGGACGAGACTTAAGAGTCCCGGTCCCAAGAGATTTCTCCCAGAATGCCTATATAAAGATCACATCTCCACCTCACAAAGGTACGCAATGCAAATACTATAGAACTCATACTCAGTCCATACTCTCTTCTAAAAGCAGATCGACTGACTTAGGCATCGGAGGGGTGATGGCGACAGTCACGCCGGTGCCCATAGCTTTTCTGTTCTATATTGCAGGTCGTAAACCGAGCCCACCGAAAGCTCTTTCATCCGCTGGAGGACTAGATGTACGGTTGAGGCACCCCTCTTCCAGAGGTGACCAAAAACCGCTTCATCACACGCTTTCCACGCGAAGAAGACAACCAACCACCACCAAGAAGGTTATACGGTTGATGAGAAGACAACCAACCACCAATACATAAAAACAAAGAACAGACAACAAAATCCAAGCCATATCCCCAAAATGCTCATGCAAAGAGTTGTAAGTTTTATTTTTTGTGAAAGGCAAAAATATTCTTATTGATCTTTGAAATTATTACAAAGAGTAAAAGGAACAATGAATTGATAGTTTCATATCCGTAAGCCAAGCTAAGAATAATTTTGTGCCCATCCGAGACCAAAACTCAAGGTTATCAAGAAGTAGGCCTGTCAATAGGCCGGATCTGATCCAGATCCGACAAATCCAAATCCGATAAGACTCAAATCCGATAGTGGTAATCCGGATCCAATCCGAAAATCCGAATCTGATCCGAAAATTTTTTTACTTCAAAAATTTTAGCCAAAAAAAAAATTTGAAAAAAATTATTTTCCAAAAAAAATTTAAAGTAAAAAATTTAAAATAAAAATACAACTTCTTAAACATTTTTTTTCAAAATAAAAAATTTACCTTTTTTAAAAAAAATTTAAAAAATAAAGTTCGGATTCAGATTGATAACGGATTTAATCCGATCCAATTCTGAATCCAATCCAATCTGAATTTGGATTCCGGATTCGGATTGGATTTTTTGGATCAGATTAGGTTCATTGACAGTCCTATCAAGAAGCCAACCAAATAAATACCCAATTAGACAAGCCCATGCCTAATGGGCCAAGCAAAAACATTCATTGGGACAACCCCAAAATCAAAACACCTAAAAGACTAATAGAAAATGGGCTTCTTACTGGCCGGGCCCTTATTTGTCACATACTACCCATCCAAGCCCACAGTATGTCAAGCCTATTCCGCATAAGTCCCGTTTTAAGTAAACTACCGAAAATACACTCATATACAACGTTAGATTGAAATAGGGTTGATTCAGTTTAGTACTATAAGAAAACACGCCGCTTCTCACCTTCGATCACCCCCATAGCCCCACCTCCACCACCTTGTCACATCCACTCTATCGCACCTCCTTTTCCACTTCGTCGCGTCGTCAATCTACATATTCCGATCTTCTAAATTCCACTGCCTGCCGGCCAAACCGAACGAACCACCGTCATCATCGTAGACATAGAACGCGCTGCCGCCTTCCACGTCAGTGGAACCTCTGCCGGTCAAAGACCGCCACCTCGTAAGCCTTTTTCTGCGAGGTACGGTTTTCAAGCTCGATTTTAGATATGGATATTTTAGCGCCTCCTGCTCCGATACGCTAAAGGTTGTGCCGCCGAAGGTGAAGGAAGAGGAGATGTATGCCGTGTTTCATGTCAAGATCGAGTGAAAGAGTGGTGAATCTGGTGATGTAGGGTAGAGTTCGAACATTGTATTAATTTTTGTTGTTATGGTTTTAAAAGAATTATGAATTAACATTTGAGTTGTGTTTATATGTGAAAATTGATGTGGATATGTAGTTTTTGGGTGTTTAATTGGATTCCTGAGGTTCTTGCATTCAATTTTTACCATAACATCATGAAAGAAACACAGGTATGGTCGCCTTCACACCCAGATTCTTGAAGTGTATGAATTATAGGGTGTGAGTTCTGAAAAAAAAAACAGGTGTGAATTCTCTGAGTGTGAATGGTGTAGTTCGGGTGTGAATTCTGGTGTAAATAGTATTGACATGGTGTGAATTATGTGGGTGTGAAGGGATGTAAATTCACATCCCAAGAATTCACACCTATGACCTAGAGGTATTCCCTTAATGAACACACAATTATGTGCGGCTTTGTTCGGTTAAAGGTTTAGTTTTAGTTTTAGTTTTGTTTTCAATCATTATCCTATTTTTCCAATTATTACTTTTTCATCTCTTTCTATCTTTCTCCAATCATTATCCCTATATTCAATCATTACTTTATTTTTCTCTCCACCCACTACCAAAACTAAACTAAACTAAACTCCCAACAAAACACAGCCGTTAAATCTCAATTTTTCATTGATCAAATTATAAACAACCACTTTGCCCTAAGGTTTACATCTCAATTTATAATAGTAGCATTACTACAATATTAAAAAGGAAATAAAACATATAGAAATAAAATCAACCCTAATTCCTCTTGACTAAGCAACCTATAAAATACGAATTAATACTAGGTCAAAACAAACTAAGAAACTAACTTCAAATTGATTTTTTCCAACACAAACTGTAAGCAAGAGTTTGGAAAGTGTGAAGAACTAATTTCTACCACTAGAACAAATTTACTTTCCTCCTGGATCGAAAAACAATGACTTTTGCATGTAGTGTTTTTAATAAACTCCCAAAACAGGTCAAAAAATTCATTACTTTGTTCAACTTCACCATCTTCAAACATGGTAGCTTCTTTTTGCAATAGTTTTTGAATTCTTTTTTTGTAATTTTTTCCACCAATTCTTTGTCAAAAACTGGTGGCTCACTCTAATCCACTACTGATTCTGCAATAATATTT
>CM033793.1:20148058-20249256 GCA_019656835.1 Rhododendron ovatum | reverse complement strand
CCAAGGATGTTATGAGTGGATTGTCATGCCATTTGGCCTAAAAACAGCACCCAGTATTTTCCAAGAGAAAAATGGACAATATATTTAGAGAATACCATTCATTTATTCTTGTTTATATTGATGATATTCTTATTTTTAGTATGACACAGGAAGAACACTACAAACATCTCAGAATAGCATTTCAGTTGTTTATTAATAATGGTTTAATCATTAGTAAGAAGAAGATAGAATTATGTAAAGAATACATAGAATATTTAGGAGCAAGGATAGGAAAAGGAAAAATTCAGTTACAACCACACATTGCACAGAAAATACTAGAATTTCCCGATAAGATAGAAGATAAAAAGAAACTCCAGTCATTTTTAGGAACCCTAAATTATGCTAGACCATATATAAAAGATCTTAGTAAAATCATAGGTCCTTTATACAGTAAAACAACCCCCACAGGACAAAAATATTTCAACCAGCAAGACATAGAACTTGTCAGAAAAATCAAAGAAATTTGTAGAAATTTACCAGAACTAGAATTACCACTAGAATCAGATTACATAGTAATAGAAGTAGATGCTAGTGAAAAGGGATGGGGAGCAATACTCCTTAGTAAACCCACTAAATATTCCGCAAAATCCACAGAAAAGATTTGTAGATATTCCAGTGGAAAGTATAGAGAAAAGGAAAATTTAGCCAGCATAGATTGTGAGATACTCGAAGTTATTAACGCCATTAATAGCTTCAGGTTATGGTTATTTAAACCCTTTACAGTTAGAACAGATTGTGAAGCAATTGTTAAGTTCCATAAGCTTCTCAACGAGAAAAAGATCAGTAATAGAAGATGGCTTAATTTTATAGATACAATAACAGAAAATGGGTATACGGTAGAATTTGAACATATTAAAGGAAAAGAAAACACTCTAGCAGATTATTTATCCAGAGAAATAAATACTAACATTTTTAATTTTTCAGATGGCATCTTCCAGCAATATAACCAGTTCAACCAGAACAGATCAGAAGTTCTTAACTTTTGGAAGTGTGACTCTCAAAGTCTTCCCTGAACAATCCAGATCCAAATTCAGGTACCTCATCCACAATATCAGTGAGGAACAGATGTGTCTTTTAGATAATCTTTGGGACACTCACAAAGATGTTCCTAGATTTTTGGCTTGCCTAAATGCTTTAAATATTTTCTTTAATCAACAAAATGGGTCAAACCCAACAAAAAGATTTTCATTTTTTTGTGTAGCAGTAGGCCGTGTTCTAGGAATCTATTCCTACTGGCCAGAAGTTTTAAAACAAGTAGATGGAATCCTTTCCTCAACATGGAAAGGTTTTCATACCTTTGCAGAAGCAAACCAATGGGCAAATCGCACCATTGGAAATAATTTTTACATTTCAGAGTCTTCCAGAAGACTAAATACTCAAGCAGCCCTTGAAACTGCAGGTTTTGAAAATAACCAGGTTTTCAACCAATCACCTTTTAACCAGCCATTTTCTCAGCAAATAAGATTCTGTGGTCATTGCGAAACAATGACTAGAAATTTCAGACTTTTAAATAAAAGAAATCAAGATTTTGAACAAGCTAACCAGCAGTTGATCAATAATCAACAAAAGCTTGAAGAAGAAATAACAACTCTCAAAAGGAAGTTGTTAGAATCAGAGAAGGAACTCAAGAAGATTAAAAGCCCTTTTACCCCACTGGTAAAAGTGAGAAAGCAGTCTTCCCCACTGGAAGATGAAGAAAATAGTGAGTGGAGTAAGGAATATGACCCAGTAGAGCTTTTGCAACCAAAAGCAACCACTTTTCTTTCAAAATTTCCCCCAGATGTTATCCATCATATTCAACATTTAGCCAGACAAGATAGAGTTCATTTTCAAGAGTTCTTATTTTCAGAACTGATCAAAATCAACCAGAATGCAGGATGTATTCCAGGACTCACCATTTCCTGGAAAACCCTTTATTTACAAGAAAAAGATGTTGTTCCATGTCCAAAGATTAAACCAACTTGTATTTTAACACCTTTAGAAAGGATGACCTGTACATGCCAACTCGTATACAGCATCCCTATGGCCAACATTGACATGAAGCACTTCAAACCCTTTTATCTTAAATTCAAAGATAAAGAGGTGGAGATCACAGAAGCAACTCTTCTGGATTTTGGATATATTCAACAAATCATATTCCATGATCCAGAAGACACTAACAGATTTGGAAGAAAAATTGCAGCATGTGTTCTCAATTCCATGGCAGATCAGGGTACAGCAGTTGAAGCCGTGATAGAATCAAAACTTCCAGAATGGACGTCTACGGGCCAACTCATTCCCGCTTACCACAATATTCACATCAACACCAATCCAGCAAATACAATCCTCAGAAGAATCTATCACTGTGATAATGATGATCCATGGATTTGTGAAGCAAATTCCATAAGAAAACAGATCAGGCATGCCATTGCCTTCGCCATAGCTGAAGGTTTTCATTACGATAGTCTATATGAATATGGGAAGGCACCATTAGTATGTGAAGACCTATTTCAAAAAATTAGGTCCAATGATCACCTCCCAGAATTAAAATTTCATTTTGAGACAGGATATGATAATTTAGTCAGATATTACTTAGAACAAAAGGACCAGCAAAGAGCCATGCTAACAGGAGAAGATTTATCAAGTCCTTCCAATCACGAAGAAGATGAAGATTATGACTTTGATGACGAAGCCATCCATAACCTCAATAATGCAATGGAAGGATAAAGATAGACTACAACAGCAGACAGCATCTTTGTCAACAAAGCAGTTTGGAATTATCTTCCGAAAGCAGCACAACTATTCCAACCACTCTTAGTCAGCAAAGAAATTATCAACCTTTACTGTTTCAACTACTCTTCACCAGCAGAGTACAGCTACTTTTTATCTGGAGGTCTTCTTTTTCAAAGAAAGGTTGAAAGATGTGACGATGCGGACCCATGATCACGCGGCATCCACTATTCTCTTGAAAAACCGGATCTCTTTTCTTAAAAGGTTGCCAGTCATCTTTGCTTGAGTCAGTCTATAAATAGAATGGAGTTTTTCATTTGTATTTACGACTCTCCTGACACTTGAACACTTGCTATCCACAAGCATTTGTTGCATTTGTAATTGGTCGAGTCAATCTTCAGCAATTGAGCCTTTGATCCTTGTAATTACCAGTTTGCAGTAATAATATTGTAAGTTTCTCTTCAGTTTTTTATCATTTTTTTTAGGGACTCCCGAAAGGGAACACCCCTCATGATCATAAATAAGGGGAGTATTGTATAAATTATATGTCTGTATTACCCAAAGATTTTAATCCAGTTTTGATTATCATCACTATTTTAATCCAAGATTTTAAAGAAGTAATGACTTCAGGCCTTTAAACCATAAAGCCTTCTTGAGTCTTAAAACCCGTTTTGCCAGAGAGTGGCGTTGAGGGAAAATAGTATTCGGAGGTAGGTTAAAAAGGAAAGTAAGGAATTCCTTTGAAAAGATTTTGGCACATAAAATAAAGTGATAATAAAAAGAAAGGTTAATTAATGGGTAATCAGATACATACTTTCATTTACAATACTCAGTTTATTTTAAACAGTTTGCCTGGATCATGTGGTGGTAAGTACCAAGTAGGATTTACAAATAATTGATTTCAAACTTTTATCTTTTATGCATGAACAAAGAAGAGCATATTCTGATTTACATTCGTAGATTAGAAGAAGAAATATTTACTCAAAATCTTTTAATAAATAGACTTCTAAA
The DNA here is from genome assembly GCA_019656835.1 of Rhododendron ovatum. Lineage (NCBI taxonomy): Eukaryota > Viridiplantae > Streptophyta > Magnoliopsida > Ericales > Ericaceae > Rhododendron > Rhododendron ovatum. The sequence continues at coordinate 20,245,497 of CM033793.1, read as the reverse complement.
TACAGCTTTATATACAAACAGACCAAGATCTAGTACCACTCTTACTAGATTTATAGGAAAAGAACAGGATAAGCTTAGGAATTTAGAACAACAGTTAGCAGAAGCACAGTGTCAGTACCATAGAGCAAAACCATTTTAGAATTAGGGTTAAACTATAAATATAAGAAGTAATAAGGGAAAAGAGTAATTAGTACGTTTAGATGCACCACGTGTGACCAGGTTACACCACACAGGATAATAACTTGAACCAATCATAGTGAGCATGGGTTGGAGCATGGGCTGATATCCTGGTCTGTAGCATCACTCATCCCCAAATTCAAGAATGCATTTTATGAAAATCATTATGGGGAGGGAGGGAGGGAGGGAGGGAGGGAGGGCGGAACACCCAAAATGCAAAAAGTGTCATCCGAACAGGCTGATTTATGCTGATAAAAAAAACAGGCTGACTTATTGCTTGAAAATGTTCTGATATACGACAAGTTAGATTTTTGAATTAATGCATACAACAAATAATTTAAGAATGCTTCAAAGAAATGTATGGGAGCTAGTATGTACAAAAATGATACTCACACAACAATCCAAACACAACACTAAACACAACCTCTCACATACATGTGGACTCCATACACACTACTATGTGTGGGCCCTACATGTATGTGAGAGGTTGTATAAGTCGTTATGTTTGAAATAAGAATGTGTTTGGTAACATCTTTTGGAAAAACCGTTGGATTCAAGGGAGACTCAAGGGGGTCCATAAAGCCCAAGAGACTAACTTTGCGCATAACCTCCAATTATTAGAAGTAGACCTTAGGAAGGAATTCAATGACATTCTCCTCCAAGAGGAAGTCCTGTGGTTTCAAAAGTCCAGGAGCAAATGGATTTCTCTGGGAGAAAAAAACACTAGATACTTCCATCTCTCAACTATCATTAAAAGGAGAAGGTCGAAAATAACCATGCTCAAGGATGATTCTAATAACTGGATTCATAGTCCAAATGTTATTAAAGCTCATGTCCAACAGTTCTTTATTAATCTGTTCCAAAACCAACGTCAAACCTAAGGCTACAGTCAGGTTTACTATCCCCACCCTACTTTCTCTAGGGAAGATAATGATAATCTCTGTCTGCCTTTATCTGATGCTGAGATCTGGAATAGTGTCAAGAGTATTAATGCCTATAAATCTCCTAGACTTGATGGCATTCAAGCCATTTTTTATCAAAAATTTTGGCACATTGTTAGACCAGAAGTCAGAAAGTTTGTTCGTAATTGTTTCCTATCTAGCTCCATTCCTGAGGATATGAATAAAACTTTTATAGCTTTGATTCCTTTAAATGAAAATCCTGACAGTATAAAAATGTTTAGACCCATCAGTCTTTGCAATGTTGCCTATAAAGCTGTCACAAAAATTATTGTGGCTAGATTGAGACCTCTTTTGACCAAAATCATTGGCCCTTTCCAGAGTAGCTTCATACCTGGGAGAACTACCAATGATAACATTATAATCACTCAAGAGGTTCTGCACACCCTCCGTGGGAAGAAAGGGAAAAAAGGTGGCATGATTTTCAAGATTGACTTGGAAAAAGCTTGTGACAAAGTCTCTTGGAAATTCCTCTTTGATACTTTAAATTACTTTCAGTTAAATGTGAGCTGGATTACCCTAATAATGAACTGTGTTTCCAGTGTCAAGACCTCTGTTCTCTGGAATGGGGAACCTTTATCAGAATTCAACCCCAGTCGTGGCCTAAGGCAAGGAGATCCCCTATCTCCCTACCTCTTTGTCCTGTGCATGGAACGTTTATCTATACTCATAAACAACAAAAGAGAGGAAGGGAATTGGAAAGGAATCAAAGTTTTTAGAAATTCTACACCCTTAACTCACTTATTTTTTGCTGATGATTTAATTCTTTTTGGACAAGACAACATGAATACTGTGAAAGCCATGATGGATGTCTTAAATGAATTTTGTATGATGTCTGGTCAGACCGTTAGCTTGGAGAAATCTAAAATCTTTGTATCCCCTAATGTCCAAAGGAACAAGGCTAGGAGAATAAGTGACTTTTGTGGCATTAAACTCAAATGATCTGGGAAAATATCTTGGAGTTCCTCTATTGCATAAGAGAGTGTCTAAACAGGATTTTAACCATATCATTGATAAGGTTCAGAATAGGTTGGCTGGATGGGTGTCTAACACACTTATGCTAGCTGGAAGAAGTACTCTTATTCGACATGTTTCTTCTACTATTCCCAGTTACACTATGCAAACCATGCATTTGCCTTCCTCTATTTGTGATAGACTAGACAGGATAAACAGGAACTTATGGGGAGACACTCCTGGTGGTAAAAAAAATGCACCTTGTCAAATGGGACAAAGTGTGTAAGAGTAAAGAAGGTGGTGGTCTGGGGCTCAAAAAGGCCAAAAATCAAAACTTGGCCTCTCTCACCAAGCTGGCCTGGAAAGTTTCCAATGATGAGGAGGTGAGACTTTGGGTCTCTATACTTAAAGATAAGTACTTGAGCAACCAATCCATTTCTTCCTGGCCCAGGAGGAGGCCTGCTTCTTATCTCTGGAAAAGCATCTTGGATACTAAACAGGTCATTGATAAGGGAGTGAAATAGATCATTGGCGATGGTAAAACTGTGAAAATCTGGCATGATTGGTGGTGTGGGGATAAACCTCTGGCCTTTTCCCACCCTGGTACCCATATCAACTCTTCTCAGAAGGTTGAATGTCTGATTATGGATGGACATTAGGCTTTGGGTGAGATGGCTCAGTTTCTGGATACCAATACCATGGAGACCATTAATTCTATTCCCCTCCCTATCTACACCCAAGGGCCTGACCATCCCAGTTGGGTGGGTTTTGGAAATGGAAAATTTTCTATATCGGCTGCTTATGAACTCATTAACAAAAGTGAATCGGATCTGAAGGAAGTGGTTCTGGAAGCTCAAAATACTTGAAAAACTTAAGACCTTTACCTGGCTTATTCATCATAACAGCCTTCCAACCAATCACCTACGGGTTAGAAGAGGGATTGAAACCTCTGAATTATGTCCTAGATGTATTACTTGCTCTGAAAACATTTTTCACTTGTTCAGGGAATGTGTCAAAGCAAAAGAGCTTTGGAGCAACATTCCCTCGAGCCACCTAATGAGAGGGAACTTGGAGACTCCTATTCACGAATGGATATCTCTTAACTTGAGATGCAACACGATTCTTGAGAATGGTTATGATATTAAATGGCACATTGTGTTTATTACTGCTCTATGGCAAATCTGGAAGGATAGAAACAAAAAGAGTTTTGACAACATTGAGATACCAAGCTGTATTAGTGCCAGGAATATCATGGCTGGAAATTGTGGAAGCATTCAAGTCCCCCCTCATTATGGGCTCTCAGCAGGCATGTCTAATATCTTGGGTGAATCCAACGGCAGGTAACATCAAACTCAACACGGACGGCTGCTGGTACGAAATGAATGGAAGAGGAGGCTTTGGTGGATTGTTCAGAGATTACAAGGGCGACTGGATCATGGGATTCTACGGAATGAGAAACTTTTCCTCAAGCCTGGAAGTTGAGATTTGGAGCATCTACAAAGGGCTAAAGATCATTCTGGAAAGGAAACTCAAGAACATGGCAATCGAATCTGATTCTCTCACAGCTGTCAATCTGATTAAGGAAGGGAACCCAAGCAATCACCTGCAAAGTGTGCTCATCAACGAAGCCCACTTCATCATGGCCAAGACCAACACTTCGATCGAGCACACTTACTGTAAAGTTAGACGATGGAATTGAGACCCAAAAACTAGGGTTTATTTCTCATTACGTTATACTTATACAAATATAAACATTAATTACACATTAGACCCTTATCTCCTAATCTACTTACATAAGAGATTAAATGTAAAGTAGAACTAATTACATATAAACCAATAACTTAACACTCCCCCTCAAGTTGGTGCGAAGATAACAATCAAACCCAACTTGAACATGATGGAGTGAAAACTCTTGCTACCAAGCCCTTTTGTGAATATGTTGGCCAGTTGATCTTCAGATCTCACAAAAGGCATACATATCAAACCTGCGCTTAGCTTCTCCTTGATGAAGTGTCTGTCAATCTCTATATGCTTCGTTCTGTCATGTTGAACATGATTATGAGCAATGTTGATGGCAGCTTTATTATCACAGTAGAGTTTCATAGGACCATTATCAGTAAATCCCAAATCACGTAACAAGGTTTGGAGCCACAAGAGTTCACAAATGCCATGAGCCATAGCTCTGTACTCAGCTTCTGCACTAGACCTGGCGACCACTGATTGCTTCTTACTTCGCCAAGTAACCAAATTTCCCCCAATAAAAGTACAATAGCCAGAAGTGGAGCGTCTATCATCCATAGAACCAGCCCAGTCAGCATCAGTAAATGTCTCCAATCGCAGGTGACCATGTTTAGAGAACAAAATTCCCTTTCCTGGATCTGATTTGAGGTACCTCAAGATATGATAAACTGCATCCAGATGCGAAACACGAGGATCATGCATAAACTGACTAACAACGCTCACTGCATAAGTAACATCTAGTCGAGTATGAGCTAAGTATATCAGTCGACCCACTAGTCGCTGATATCTCTCTTTGTCAGTGCACTCCCCTACATTACCACTAAGATGATGATTCGCCTCAATAGGAGAATTTGCAGGTCTAGAGCCCAACATACCTGTTTCTTCTAAAAGATCAAGTATATACTTCCGTTGGGAGATAAAAATACCTCTATCAGACCTTGCCACTTCCATGCCAAGAAAATATCATAGTGATCTCAAATCCTTAATCTCGAATTCTTGAGCCAAACTAGATTTGAGATTAAGAATTTCATTTATATCATTGCATGTCATTATTATATCATCAACATACACAATAAGGACAACAACCTTACTAGCGCCTCCCTTGATGAACATAGTATGATCTGCATGACTCTGTTTGTATCCAAACCCTAACAAAGCCTTGGAAAATCCGCCAAACCACGCTCTAGGTGATTGTTTCAGCCCATATAGGGCCTTCTTCAATCTACACACTTTCCCTTCAGCCTCAGAGGAAGAGAAACCTGGTGGTACATCCATATACACCTCCTTTTCTAACTCACCATGGAGGAATACATTTTTCACATCAAACTGGTGAAGGGGCCAATTCAAATTGGCAGCACAAGAAAGCAGAGCTCGCACAGTGTTCATCTTTGCTACTGGTGCAAACGTCTCCTCATAGCCAATACCATAGGTTTGAGTAAAACCTTTGGCAACAAGTCTCGCCTTGTATCTCTCAACTGTACCATCAGCATTTTGCTTAACAGTGAAAACCCATTTGCATCCTATTGATTTCTTTCCTCCTGGAAGCAATACTAGCTCCCAAGTGCCATTCTTTTTCAAAGCTCTCATCTCTTCTACCATAGCTCCTTTCCACTTAGGTATTATGAATGCATCCTGCCAATTCTGTGGAATACATATAGAAGAAAGAGACGAAACAAATGCATGGTACGAAGGAGATAAACGATCATACGAGACAAATTGAGAGATGGGATGTTGAGTACATGACCTCACACCTTTTCGAAGAGCAATAGAGAGATTATCAGACTCAATAAAAGGGGGTTCAATAGGAGAAAATTCATTACCAGATAAGTCAGCTGAGGAATCCGGAACTGGAGCAGGGGATTGTAATTGACAAGGTGGTATTACACATGAGGACTTTCTTTTCTTCTGTCTAATGTAGGTCTTTAAGTTAGACCCTTTCAGTCGTTGTGGTAGTTCCTCAATATTGTCACCAATGTCATGAGTTGCTGTTTCAGCAGATATTCGTTCCTCTCTAAATTGTTTCATCTCCCCCTCACGATAGTTATAAAAAAAGGTCTCTTCCTCCCTCATCTCTTCCTGCCGATACTCCCCCTGAAGAGATGGAATGGAGAGAGAGTAAAAGGATACTGTTTCCCAAAAAGTAACATCCATAGAAATATAAAACTTTCTAGAGTGAGGATCATAACATTTATAGCCCTTCTAGATAGGAGAGTACCCAATAAAGACACACTTATGGGCTTTAGGACCTAACTTGCCCCCAGAGGGATGAGGGGCATGAACAAAACACACACAACCAAACACTCGCAGTGGGAGAGTGATGACGCGAGAACTGTGAGGAAGACACTCAATAGAAGTTTGAAACTGGAGAACATTAGATGGCATATGGTTGATAAGATAAGTAGCAGTCAAAATTGCCTATCCCCAAAAAAATTTGGGAACATTCATGGTGAATAAAAGAGAGCGAGCTACCACAGCAAGACGACGATTCTTGCGTTCAGCAACTCCATTTTGTTGTGGAGTGTCAACACAAGTCGTCTGATAAAGAATGCCATTTTCGTCTAGGAATGTCCTAAAATTCCTATCTATATACTCGGTCCCATTGTCACTACGGAGAATTTTAATATTCGTATCAAATTGAGCGCGTACCATGGCATAAAAGGATTTAAAACAAGAAAAAACGTCACCTTTTGACTTAAGTAAATACACCCAAGTAACACGAGAATAACAGTCAATAAAAGTGACAAACTACCGAAAACCTTTAAGAGAGGGAATAGGAGAAGGACACCAAACATCAGAATGGATAACTGTAAAAGGTGACGCACTCCGTTTATTAATAGGCGCATAAGATGAATGTTTATGTTTTCCAAGCTCACAAGCTTCACAAAAAAACTGATTCCTAGGGCAATACTTTATTAAATTAGGAAAAAGTTTCTCTAAAATTCCAAAAGATGAATGACCCAATCTACGGTGCCATGATGTAACATAGTAAGAGCTGGACCCATATTTGCTTGCAGAGCAAGACCACATGACATGGGTGGACGAGGTTCAGATTCCAAAAAATAAAGCCCACCATGTGATTTACCACCGCCAATCACCTTCCCCGTATCCAGTTCCTGAAAGATACAATGAGTAGAAAAAAAGGTCACAGAACAATTTGCAGAACGAGTAAGGCTACTAACAGACATAAGATTAATGGCAAAATTGGGAATATGTAAAACTGAAGATAGAGAAATAGAGAGAGAATAGCGAACGGAACCCTTCCCTGAGATAGCAGAGAATGACCCATCTGCTATTCGGACCTTATCCTTACCAGAACAAGTAGAGTAAGAATCAAACACAGAGGAACACCCAGTCATATGATCTGAGGCACCAGAATCTATAATCTAAGGAATAGCAGAAGATGCAGTAAATGCATTAGTCGGAATACCTGTGTGAGCAAAATAAGATGAAGTAGGAGTTGCTGTGGAAGAGGAAGCTATAATAGATGGAGAATCTGCCCGAGCCATAAGGCGCCTAAGAGTTTGTATCTCCCCTTGAGAGAAACCACCAACATGATCAGATGGTACCTGAATCTCAGAACTAAACCCAGAATCAGGCAAGGTGCCAACTGTAGACTCTGAAACATGAGCCTGGGCCCGAGAACACACTGGACCACGACCAGGGCCACCACGTCCACCCCCGTGCCCTCGAGAGGGCTTGCCATGTAGCTTCCAACAAAAAACCCTGGTATGACCAGTGTTGTGGCAATAATCACATTGGAGTGACGCACGATCAGGAGGCCCGTTGCTAGTATCAGACTGTGACTTGCCACCCTGGAGAATAGGCGCACTATCAAAACCAAAATGACCATAAGGAGTAACAACTAGGGCAGAACGATCAGAAATAGAAAAGTGCAACATAGCACCCCTCCTACTCTCCTCCTGCTGAACAATAGAATAGGCCTCTCCCAATGATGGAAATTGTAGGTGGAGAAATTCTACCAGTGCTTTAGACAGAGCCGGATTATCACGGCTTATTTATGCTTCTTTGCCGGAACCCTAATTTGTCGTCGGAAACCTAATCTGCAAAACAGACAGGGAGTGAGTGCACCTTTGCCTCTCGTGGCAAAGGCCCTCCGATGCCAAAGTTAGTATTACGTACTAGCAATTGAATCCTAATTATCAGTAGGAAGGCAATATGGATGCAGAATATTGCGTACCTCTTTTTCATGAGTTTACCTCGTATTTATAGATTCATAGGTGCTTGCTGTCCAAGTATCCGTATTGCCCTAGGTTTCCTACCTCGTATAGGAAACCCAGGATATCTTGGATTCTCGTTCCTTTATCAGTTCATTACCTTAGTCCTTTTAGGACTATTTTCCTTAATGAGCCGAACATCCCATTCCTGTTGGGTATCTTTTACAGATCCTACATTCTTGGGATCTCATTCCCTTAACGGAATACTACTGCTTCTGGACTCTTCCAGAATATTCTCTTTACTTCAACATCTAATAGAACTTCTTTCCTTGTTCGGCCGTCTCATGGCCGAACAAAGGGACTGGGCCAGTTACCTCACGTGTAACTAGTCCTTTAATAATCTGAACCATTCTTTTCTTTAGGGGATTCCCCTCCTGTTCGGCTTTCTCATAGCCGAACAAGGTACTTTGAACAGTGGCTTCACGTGTCACCGGTCAATTGTGTTGACCTTTCATAAGCTCCATGCTCGGGTGCTTCTTGGGCCTGCTCGGGAATACCTCCCTACAATTGCTCCCCAGCTTCACTTGTTATCTTTTACTCAGATGATGTGTGAAGCTTCTCTTCCGAGCAAATTCATTCTGTTCCTGCACCTTATATATTGGAGCAATTTATCATCATTTTACCATGACGAAAACACCTTTTAGGCCGTTTCAGGCTTTCAGCCCTAACCTTTACACGTGTCAATGTTTATATTGTTCACATTTAATGCGGACAAGCGTGTTTTGGGGAACGGAGCACTCAAACGCCGTCTGGGGTGACGTTTCACTTACGCCACCCTACCTGTAGGGTATTTTTGGGTTTTCGTCCCATTTTTCAAAACACCCCAATCTCTCTCTTAGACTCCCTCTGCAGAAGAAAAGACTGTTCAAGCTTTTCCCCGCCATTGAAGCTCTGTTCATCGTCCCAAGACCTCGTCTTTTAGGGATTCCATCGACTATTCTCGTAAGTCATCATTTCTTCTTCTTACAACTCCATTTCTCTAGTGGATTGTTTTCAATCGCAGTTTAGGGTTTCATTGTCCCCATTTCTTTGCACTTCATAGAATCCCAAAATCCTATCTGGTAATGGGTAGATTTCAAAGGCACTGTAATACTCCTCAAGCCATGGCTAGTTTCAGGTCTCGATGTGGGATTCCTGACGATGTAGCCACTGTATTGGCTCCTGAGGATGCCCTTCGTGAGAGTTTCGATTTCGACACTCTTCACATTCCTGTAGTAGCCATTGTTGAGGGCGGGGTTAGATTCCCCTTGGCTCCTCTGCTTCGCCAAGTTTTAGCGTACTATAGACTTTCCCCAATGCAAGTCTTTGCTAACTTCTTCCGAGTAGTTATGGGTATCAATACCATAAATCAGATGTTAGGGACCTCTTTAGGTTTATATGACATTCATCACCTATACAGTATCTCTAGAACCGGGGATGTCCTCACATATTACTTAAAGAGTAGGGATTCTAGGAAGAAGCTTGTCCTTGAACTCTCTGACTCTGCTCGAGGGGATGACGACGACTTCCTGATTGTCACGGGCAACTTCGAACCCAGAGATGAGGACGGCCAAGTGATTGGTTTTCACGCTCCTCATGTATTCGGGAGCCCACGTTAGTGCTTTCCCCTAATTTCATATTTTTGTCCTTTTTCATAGAAAAAGCTTTTTCGTGCTTCTAATTGCTTGTGCTCTGTTTTTGTTTCAGCACCGAACATTAACCGTGGGTATAACATCATTACCCCACAAGTTCACGTAGCTGATATTAAACGAGCTCTTGCATTCAACGGTGAAGGGACATACCTTGCTGGCCGAGCAAGAGCGGCTCAGGTGCTTCTTAGCTACAAAGCATCTTACGGGGGATTTATTGATCGGCGTACCCGAGCAGCTGACAACCCTGGAGTAGCTGGTCCTTCAAGACCAGTTCCCGAACAAGAAGAGAGACGTTCTCGGACACCTCCGATCTCTAACGAACCAATCTCTCTTGCCGAAGAAGCCTCCAGCTCGACATCGAATTCTTTTTCTAGCGGTTACACGCCTTCACCTCCAACAATGAACCAGCCAATTGATTTAGGCAGTCTTCTCACCATACCTGGTCGAGGTCGCGGTGCTGGTCGGGGCCAAGGTGGCCAAGGTTGTGGCCGCCGCACTCAGACTCAGACTGATGCTCCTCCTGGCTTTTCTCCGGAAGAAATCGAGGCCATCCACAGAGAGAAACATCAACGGGTGGAGCAGCCTCAAGAAAGACCCCCACCTTCCTCCTCGTCTCCTGCTCCAATATGGGCTCCCGCTTTCTCTCATGGGAACCGAGCTATCACTGCTCGGGACACTGTCGAGACTGAAGGGACTGCCCTTGCATTGTCCCAGGCCTTTTTGTTGCCTGGGGACATGCAAAAAGAAGTTGCAATGTCTCCAGACAATCTTCTCAGCTCCTTCATGTCTCACAACGCCAAGGTAAAATTTCTTTTTGTGATCATAGTGTATACAGCATTTAACAGTTATGTTTATCACTGCTATTTTGAACGTTTCCAGGTAATGCAAAAAATGGTGGCCATGGCTCAAAAACTCAGCCAATCAGAGCCCCAACGAGCAAAACTCGTCAGTGAGAACTCCAAGCTCCAACGTACCATCATCAGGCTTGAAAGAGAAAGGAACCAGGCCCTGGGGGTTGCAGATGGCCTGAAGGGACAATTGAAGGGGACTGAGGACAGTCTTGCCCAGACTTTGAAGGAACTTGAGACGTCCCAGAATGAAGCCAAGGCTGCCTTTGAGAAGGGATATAACGAAGGAATCAAAGTTGCCACAGAGAGCTACACAAACCAGATGCCTGGAATTCAGGATCAAGTTTGGGTGGCTTCTTGGAGAGCCTGCCTTGAAAAAGCAGAGATTCCTGAGTCATCTCCGCTCTGGACCAACATTGAGCTTCCAAGCGCAGCAGCTGGTGATCAGGAGGAAATTGTTGAAGAGGGAGATGAAGAACAAGGTGTGCAGACAGCGGAGCCTCTTGTTACCGAAGTGGAGCCTCAGAGTGATATGACCAACCCTGGCCAAAAGGAAGCCAGTGGTGGTCAACTTGAAGATGAGAATCCTACTGCAGCTGAAGCTCCTCCAACTGTTCCTACAACCGTTCAAGACTTGACAGAAGATGAATGAATATGTCTTGTATTTTGAGAATATATTTGTCTTTCTGTTTGAAACAACTCTGACAGTATTTCGTACTTGTCTTTAAATGTCTCGTACTTGATGAATTAGTGTGTATTTATGCATATATTCGAATGCTTCCAAGTCTGTGCATATTCTCGTATGCTTTGAACAGTTTGTGCATATTTTCGTATGCTTATGCATGTATTCGTATGCTTTGCAGGAATTTTTAAGTTTCTCGTACTTAAACGTTTGTAAATTACACAAGTGAAGTGTAATTTACACAAGTATTTCGAACTTGTGTTAAGTTTCACGTACTTAAATGGATATCCAATGCAGGAAATTTTAAGTTTCTCGTACTTAAACGTTGGTAAATTACACAAGTGAAGTGTAATTTACACAAGTATTTCGAACTTGTGTTAAGTTTCACGTACTTAAATGCATATCCAATACCCTGCTCCCCAATACGAATGAGGGAAATTAACTTCGTAATTCGTATTTAAAACAAATTCTAGGAACAACAACAGTTATAAAAAAGGTAACTTCATTCATAAGCTATAGAACTCAAGAGGGCGTTATTCGTACCCCTTGCAGCTAAAATAACAGAACTAGAACATAAGAGAGTTTAATTCGTAACCCGCACACAATCACGATATGTACAAAGAAAAGTATTTTTCATATAAAAAACTTCCTCAAGTTGTGGACATTCCAAGGTCTTGGCACCGGGTTCCCGTCCAGGTCTGCCAATCGATAAGCCCCAATGCCCACAATCTCAGTAACTCGATATGGGCCCTCCCAATTGGCCCCCAACTTTCCTTCATTAGCCACTTTAGTGTTGCCGAGCACCTTGCGCAGCACAAGGTCCCCAACACTAAATTCCCTTGGATGCACATGTTTGTTGTAGCCTTTGATTAGCTGCTCTTGATACGAGGCCAAGTGCACTAGGGCCCGTTCTCGTCTCTCCTCGGCAAGATCTAATTCAATCTCCAAGGCTCGATCGTTGCCTCCACTTTCAACCAAATTGGTCCTGTTGGTCGGCAGACCTACCTCCAATGGAATAACAGCCTCTGTTCCATACGCCAAAGAATAGGGGGTCTCTCCCGTAGACCTCCTTGGTGTTGTTCGGTATGCCCATAGAACCAATGGCAATTCATCAGGCCATTTCCCTTTTGCTTTATCCAAACGTTTCTTAATCCCATCAAGAATGGTTTTGTTAGAAGCCTCTGCTTGGCCATTACTTTGAGGGTAGGCCGGAGTTGAATAGTAATTTCTTATCCCATACTGGGCACAGAAAGTTTTGAATTTTTTCTGAAATTGAGACCCATTGTCTGTAATCAATGAGTATGGGACTCCAAAACGAGTAATGATACTTTTCCACACGAACCTCTCTATCATAGGTTCGGTGATTTTAGCTAATGGTTCTGCCTCAATCCATTTGGTAAAATAATCTGTTGCAACTAGCAGAAATTTTCGATTTCCAGTTGCTTTGTGCAATGGACCAACGATGTCCATTCCCCACTGAGCAAACGGCCAGGGACTTGTCAAAGGCACCAAATCTTCGGCTTGTGTTCGAATCATTAGTGAAAACTTCTGACACTTTTCACAAATCTTTACGTACACCTTAGCATCTTCTTGCATGTACGGCCACCAATATCCTTGAGTAATTGCTCGGTGGGCTATGGACCGGCCCCCAGCATGGCTCCCACAAGTTCCCTCATGAATTTCGTGGAGGAATTTTTGCACCATTTCAGGGTGCACACAAAGCAAATAGGGCCCTGTAAAAGACTTCCTGTATAATTTCCCTTCAGGTGATAACCAGAACCGAGCAGATTTGGTTCTTATTTTATGAGCCTCCTTTTTGTCTGAAGGGAGTTTTTCATCTCGTAAGAACTCAACAATTGGATCCATCCAACTTGGTCCCTGGTTCATGTCCAAGACCATCTCCACGCTTCTTCCAATGCTTGGCTCGGTTAGATATTCTACAGCTATCTTTCTTTTGAACTCGGTTGGTACAGCGGCAGCCAACCAAGCTAGTGAATCTGCATGTGCATTCTTTCCAGAACTTATCTGCTCAATATACACCCTTTCAAAAGTCGAGCAGATCTCTGGTTGCCCGTACATAGGCTGCCATCTTCTCGCTTCGTGTTTCATATTGCCCGGACAGCTGATGAACTATAAGCTGTGAATCACAATATACCCTAACATGTTCGGCTCTTAGGGTTTTTGCACTTCTCAAACCAGCTAAAAGTGCCTCGTATTCTGCCACGTTGTTGGATGCATTGAACCCAAGCCGAACTGATAGCTCCAACATTGATCCTTCAGGGGGAAAAAGAACTACCCCTATACCTGATCCGGTATTGCAAGCGGACCCATCAACAAACAGCTACCATTCTAGGGGATCTTGTTCGGCTAATGCCTGTTTCTTTGTTACAGGAGACTTTGATTCACACTCCTTTCTCGTAGGAGGCAAAGGTGCAACCGTCGGTGAAAATTCTGCCACAAAATCTGCCAACACTTGTCCTTTGATTGCCGTGCGCGGCTGATAATCGATATCATATTGACTCAACTCAACAGACCAAGTCAAAATCCTTCCCGAGAAATCTGCCTTCCGGAGCAGAGATTTTAATGGGAACTCAGTATAAACCACCACTTTATGGCTCTGGAAATAATGTGGCAATTTTCTAGTTGCTGTCCTTAGTGCTAGGATCAATTTCTCAAGGGGCAAATATCTTGTTTCTGCATCTAACAATGTCTTGCTCACATAGTAAACAGGGATTTGTTCGGATCCCCTATTTCTTAGAAGGACTGCACTCACAGCATGCTCAGAAACAGCTAAGTACAAAATTAAGGACTCACCTGGTTCTGGAGTTGAGAGAAGGGGAGGAGAGGCCAAATATCCTTTTAAATCCTGGAAGGCTTGTTCACATTCAGCTCCCCATTCGAATCCTTCCCTTTTCTTTAACAACTGAAAGAAAGGTCTGCACTTGTCACTTGACCGGCTAATAAATCGATTGAGAGCTGCTGCCATGCCGGTCAACCGCTGGACTTCCTTCGTTGTCCGGGGACTCTGCAGATTTTGCAAGGCCTTGATTTGGTCGGGATTCGCCTCTATCCCCCTCAACGTTACAAGATGGCCCAGAAACTTTCCAAAACCGACTCCAAACGCACATTTCGAGGCGTTGAGTTTCAATTTATATTTCCTTAGAATCTCAAAAACCTCCCTCAAATCTGCAATATGGCCTTGCCCAGCTTTACTTTTTACCACCATGTCATCTATGTAAACCTCCATAGTTTTGCCGAGCAATTTTCTGAACATGATGGTTGCCAGCCTCTGATACGTTGCCCCTGCATTTTTCAACCCAAAAGGCATGACATTATAACAGTACAACCCTCGTGGTGTAATAAAAGACGTTTTCTCCTGATCTGGCTCAAACATTGCAATTTGATGATATCCTCGATATGCATCGAGAAAACTCATCCGCCATATCCTGCTGTTGCATTAACCAACTGGTCAATCCTTGGAAGAGGAAAACTATCTTTTGGGCACGCCTTGTTTAAATCTGTGAAGTCAACACATACACGCCATTTTCCGTTCTTTTTCTTGACGACAACAGTATTTGATAGCCATTCTGGATAATAAACTTCCCTTATTGCCTTGGCTTCCAACAAATGATCCACTTCTTCGATTACAGCGTCAACGTGCTGTACGGCTGCCCTTCGTTTCTTTTGAATGACCGGTTTATGCTGTGGATCTATATTCAAGTGATGGCAAATAACATCTGCACTTACCCCAGGCATCTCCTCTGGTGTCCAAGCAAATACATCGACATAAGTATTCAAGAAACTTATCAGTTCACTCTCTTCCTCTTCTGGCAGTGACTCCCCAATTAGAAAATACCTATCTGGATCAGTCTCGTTGATCAGTGTTTTCCTTAAATCCTCAACTACCCTTTCGGTTGGGTCTTTTCCAATATCCTCAATGGTCGGTAGATCCGGAATTTCCACAGTATTAACATGGTGGGCAGTATGGACTCTTTTTATGATGGATACCAAACATTGTTGAGCTATCTTTTGGTTACCTTTGATGTGCTCAATCCCATTGGACCCTGGGAACTTTACCATCTGATGGAAAGTCGAAGAGACTGCCCTCATCTTGTGCAACCATGTTCTCCCTATAATCACGTTATAGGAAGATGGTACATCCACCACTAAGAAATCGGTTCGTAGCACCACTGTCCCAGCCCGAACAGGCAGAGTTACCTTGCCTAAGGGCCAAACTGCTCCTGCTCCAAATCCGACCAATGGAGTTACTGATTGTACCAAATCTTCTTGTGTGAGCCCCAGTTTCTTGAATGCATCATAGTATAGCACTTCGGTGCAACTCCCTGAATCCACCAGGATTCTTTCCATATCATATTCCCCAACTCGTAGGGTTATGACCAAAGCATCATTGTGAGGTATCTGGACTCCTCCCAGATCTTCATCCGTAAAAACTATGCTCTCGTTGAGTGTCTCTTCGTTGCGCCCTCTTTTCTTCCCCAACTGCATTACATGTTGGTCATGTTTCACTTGTCTCTGAAGCAATCTCACCTCATTTCTCGTATAAGGTTCGGCTAATCCGTGTATCATATGGATTACCCCCTTTGGATTCTGTTCGTAATCCAACTCCATTGCCTTGTCTTTATCCTTTGAATCTTCTTGGATAAATTCTTTGAGATAGCCTCGCGAGACCAAATCATCAAGGTGTCGTTTAAACATCTCACAATCCTCCGTCATATGGCCCCAATCTTTATGGTAACTGCAGTGCTGATTCGTAGCACGTTTCGCGTCTTTATTCCCACCAAGAGTTGGGGGCCATTTAAAATATGGCTGATTCTTTATTCGATAAAGAATCCTGTAAATGGGCTCTTTCCAAACCGTGTTTATTGAAAAGAATGACTTGGGATCCGGGGCTTGTTTATCCTTGTACTGCTCCTTCTTTGCCTGCCCATAATCTTTTCTTTCTCGATAAGTTTTGGGCTCTGGCTTGTCAGCTTTCTTTATAGGCCCCTTTACTTGCTCGGCGGCCAACTTTCCATCCTCTCGTAGGATGTCATCCTCGTTCCTGGCATGCTGCTCAATTCTCTCCATTAATTTTGCCAATGTCTGCACGGGACTCATGTTTAGAGACTTACGCAGTTCCCCCCAAACAGGTAAGCCTGTTTTAAACGTAGCTATTGCATACTCTTCACTACATCCTTCAATCTCGTTGAAGGTTTCCCAGTACTTTTTTGCATAAGTCCTGATCGGCTCGTCCTCTCCTTGCTTCATAAAAGTAAGACTCTCAAAGGTTTTGGGAGCTTTCCTGCTCGTTAAGAACCGTGCAGTGAATTCCTCAGCCAACTGCACCCATGTTCGGATAGATCGTGAGCCCAATTTGTGGAACCATGACAAAGCAACCTTCCCTAAACTTGACGGGAACATCTTGCACATGATTGCATCATCCCCTTCATGCATAAACATTGCTTGCTGGTAATGCTGTATATGGGCCACGGGATCAGCATCTGTCTCGTAGAGGATGAATGTTCCGTGCTTTACCCTGGTCGGCAATCTAGCCTCCTGTAACTTTTTTGCAAAAGGGGAGGATGCTATATTCTGAAGTGCTTTCCGTGCTACTTTCCGTGCAGTCATGGCTTCATCCCTTGGTCCTTTCTTGGATCTAATTTGTTCCCAATCGGAATCAGGTCTCTCGTACCTGTCCCTATGATGTTTTCTACTCCCTTCCTCCTCGGGGGTAGAGCTTCGACCTCTGCTTCTCCTCTTTCTTGGAGATACCCTCCTTCGCTCGGGTGTTCGGATCTTGTTCCTCCCTTTTCGTGGAGAAGTTTTATGTCGTCTCGGGGTCAGACTTCTGCTTCTGCTCCTTCTTCTTCGTGAAGGAGCCTCTTGGTACTGTACCAAAGCGTATTTACTTCCTCTAGAATTTCTTTGAGATAGTCCAGAGTCCTCCGGATGTTCTCTGATTCTCTCTAGTTCTCTGATTTCATGTTCTCGTTTTTTGATCAAACGAGCATATTCCTCAATTTCTTGTCTTTTCTTATCCAGAACGTCTTCGCTACGGTATACACTTCTGGAGTGTGCAATCGATTCATCCCCTCGATGGGATTTAGTCCTTCTCGTGGACTTTGATGCTGTCTCTCCATCTCTATTTCTGGAGTTGTCGTGGATAGTAGGGGGATGGCCCTTACTCGTGGTCCTCCGGATGTTCTCTGATTCTCTCTAGTTCTCTGATTTCATGTTCTCATTTTTTGATCAAACGAGCATATTCCTCAATTTCTTGTCTTTTCTTATCCAGAACGTCTTCGCTACGGTATACACTTCTGGAGTGTGCAATCGATTCATCCCCTCGATGGGATTTAGTCCTTCTCGTGGACTTTGATGCTGTCTCTCCATCTCTATTTCTGGAGTTGTCGTGGATAGTAGGGGGATGGCCTTTACTCGTGGTCCTCTTGTGTCCTCCTTCGGGCTTTCTCGGAGCCCCGGGTGGAGACTTATCCCCTCCTCCAATTAACACATCTTTTGGGTCGTGTGGCGTTGCTGGATCTACTTCCACCATGGTCGTATTTCAAAGGGAACTCTTTCGTTTCCCACAGACGGCGCCAATTGTAGGTGGAGAAATTCTACCAGTGCTTTAGACAGAGCCGGATTATCACGGCTTATTTATGCTTTTTTGCCGGAACCCTAATTTATCGTCGGAAACCTAATCTGCAAAACAGACAGGGAGTGAGTGCACCTTTGCCTCTCGTGGCAAAGGCCCTCCGATGCCAAAGTTAGTATCACGTACTAGCAATTGAATCCTAATTATCAGTAGGAAGGCAATATGGATGCAGAATATTGCGTACCTCTTTTTCATGAGTTTACCTCGTATTTATAGATTCATAGGTGCTTGCTGTCCAAGTATCCGTATTGCCCTAGGTTTCCTACCTCGTATAGGAAACCCAGGATATCTTGGATTCTCGTTCCTTTATTAGTTCATTACCTTAGTCTTTTTAGGACTCTTTTCCTTAATGAGCCGAACATCCCATTCCTGTTGGGTATCTTTTACAGATCCTACATTCTTGGGATCTCATTCCCTTAACGGAATACTACTGCTTCTGGACTCTTCCAGAATATTCTCTTTACTTCAACATCTAATAGAACTTCTTTCCTTGTTTGGCCGTCTCATGGCCGAACAAAGGGACTGGGCCAGTTACCTCACGTGTAACTAGTCCTTTAATAATCTGAACCATTCTTTTCTTTAGGGGATTCCCCTCCTGTTCGGCTTTCTCATAGCCGAACAAGGTACTTTGAACAGTGGCTTCACGTGTCACCGGTCAATTGTGTTGACCTTTCATAAGCTCCATGCTCGGGTGCTTCTTGGGCCTGCTCGGGAATACCTCCCTACAGAAATGGAACACGACCCAACACCTGCACTCTAATCGGATCAAGCTCCAAATCAAGACCAGCAAGAAAGTCATAAACACGCTCTTTTTCCAGCCTTTTTAGCCAATTAGCAGTATCCACAGCACAAACAGCCTGAAAGCCCTGATAATAATCAAATTTCCCCCAAACTCCACTCAAGTCAGCAAAATACACAGCAACAGAACGATGATTTTGCTCCAATATACGGAGCCTCTTCCTCAACTCAAAACATTGTGCATCATTACCCTGTTGAGAATAGATTTGGGCTGCAGTAGTCCAAATCTGATGTGGAGTATCAAGCAGCAGGAACGTATGGCGAATATCAGCTCTCATAGAGTTAAATAATCAGGTCATGACTAACGATTTCTGAGATTTAAACTTCTTGAGTTCGATCGCCTCAATAGGTGGAGCAACAAGATCCTCAATGAATTTGGACATCCCTTTGGCCTCAATAGCCAAAGTAAAAGTACGAGACCAAATCAAACAGTTGGTACCATCCAACTTAATATGGCAAATATCCAGAGAAAAATTCTCTAGAGTCCCTACACGACTCAACTCATCATTCGTACTAGCGGAAGCCTTTTGTTTATCCTCTGACATTTTAACACACCCAGATTATGACAAACGATTTAAAAAACTTGATTATTCGGACCCAAACTTAAACCAGTGTAAATAACTCTTACCCAAGCCAAATAAAGACACCAAATCTAATCCAACTAAAAAAAAACACAAAAAAACCTGAACTGGAGGCAACCGAGTGTTGTACAACAGCAGGAAAAAGTAAGAATCGACTGGGGTAATGTCGGAAAAGTCTGGAGTGGTATCGTACAGCGTCGGAAGTGGCTGTATGGTGCCGGAAATGGCTGTGCAGCGTCGGAACTGGTCGGGATTGACTGGGATGATGGCAAAACTGGTCGGAAAGTCCAGCAAGAGCAAGGACGACTCCGGGTAATGATCGGCGAGTCTTGGGCAAGACCAGACGCCGTTGGAAATAGCCGGCGAATCTCCGGCGAGTATGGGTGACGTCGAAAAAATGATCAGAACTCAAGATCTGAGTTCGTCGGAAGTCACAAATCAACTGGGTCCTCAAACCTAATCGTCAAGACTGTTTGTTGATTGCCGACAATGGAATAGATCTGTTCGTTAATTGCCAACAAGACTCAACAAGGTGAGCCAGTCTTTGTTGGTCACTAGATCGTGTGCTTTGATACCATGTAAAGTTAGACGATGGAATTGAGACCCAAAAACTAGGGTTTATTTCTCATTACGTTATACTTATACAAATGTAAACATTAATTACACATTAGACCCTTATCTCCTAATCTACTTACATAAGAGATTAAATGTAAAGTACAACTAATTACATATAAACCAATAACTTAACACTTATCGATCAGCAAATCAATGTGCAGAACATCTCGCAAGAATGGGAGTCGAGCAGCCAGACGTACTCGTTTTTGTTATGGACATGCCCATCTCCATGACATAATTTTTTCTTAGAGATATCCTAAATATCAGGCAGGTGTTAGATTAACAATAGGTACTTTGTTTAGGTTATGAACCTAATGACTTTGTGTGTATCCCTAATGTGGTACTCTCTTTCGTAGTCTAATTTGATATTCCGCTTGACCGAAAAAAAAATTTGTTTACCTAGATTTGAGTAAAAACTTCATTTGGTCTAGAGCATCCAATGGGCAAAGTAAAATTTAAGCATAAATTTGAGTAAAAACTCCATTAATGGCATGGTTGTAAATTTGTGATTGAGGAAATGGCCTTCAAAAACTTGAGTAAAGCTCAGTTTGATATGCGTTTGAGTCAAGTGCTAGAGTGAGTTTCTGGAGGTTTTACTCATATTTTGGTTTTGAATTTATTGAGTAAGAACAGGATATAGTCTTATATACCCATTTACATACCCGCACTCACAAGTGGGTATGGTTCTAACAGTTTTGGTTAATCTCTCACACGGGGTACTTAATAGACAAATAGTCCCACCTTATTCCATCCAACGGTATATCCCGAATGTATCAAACACGGGACTAAGGAATAATGAGAACCACCGAAGGTGGTAGCCTAGGGGGTAGGGTGCCCTTCATCCCCAGGTGAGACTCAGTTTCAAGTCTTGCCAGTGGCAAAGGGGGTGTGGGGGTAAACATTTATGCCTACTTGTACCTAAGTGGTACTGTGGTGACAGCCTGTACTCTCGGACAGTAGCTATGGCTCAAACCGGACATTCCACATTGGATAGGGAGCCCCAATGGTCACGCCCAAGAGGGGTTACTATGCTGGTCGCCCACTCCCACCCATTTTTCTGATGAAAAAAAAAAGGAATAATGAGAAGAATATGAACCCTTACACTCTCTGTAATCCTACTCCCACCTTCCTAGCCCAGCAATCAAACCAGCCAGTAAATTTGATTTCCTTACACTTCGTTGTTGTTGGGCTCGTTTTGGTTTTGTCTACTCCCCTGTGCTTTATTGTTTAGTTGGGCCAAATGACGTCCATTACCTTTTCTTCTTCTTTTTTTTGTTTTTTTTCAAAAGTTGAAAGGTAGTATTCATTAAAATTTTGAGGGGGCTAATGTAGTTTTTGAGAAGATCATCGTATCAACTAGATCCATCAATGGATAATATCTTTACTGTGGAATTCAAACTTTTCTGTAGAGTCTTAACAATAGGCAAACTCAGATTTAGGGGTTGTTTGCTACTTGTTAGTACAGTATTTCATTACATATTCAGTTTCCGTAAGTTAAATGGCTAACGTGATTGATTAGGCGGTTTTGTTCGTGCATTTGATTTTTTCGGCTGTAAGTAGTGTTTAATGAGTTAGATTATGCGATGGGTGTCAACGCTGCTCCATCAACTCAAACTCAGAATTTCCCATACGAGGTCTTGACATAAAGACACCCTTAACATATACACATGCATACACATACCAACATTATTGATGTGCACATTCCTGTATACATCTTTCTTGTGTATAATATCCTAAACGTGAGAGCACGTTGCTCGATTTCCAGTGGCAGATACACAGTGAGACTGGGGGCATGGGTCCCCACTATAATTTTTACTCATTACAATTTTACCTCAAATTATGAAGGCCATGCCAATTTGTAACCAAATCTTATATACATTTTCCCCCTTAGAAACACTTGCATATATATATGCTAGGTATATAGTGAGTTTATGCTATCCAGTGGGCCACCTAAAAAATTAGGATATGTTTTGATATGTTATTTTGCTCAATTGTTAGTCCAACCAATGTAGTAGTACTCCATTATCTAATTTACTCGGTTCAACTGGAAATTATAGATCATATAACCATCGATAATTGATTCGATTATGATTAGTCCGAGAAGAAGGGCTTTAAAACATGAGAGATGAGAGAAAACACATAATTCAAATTTTCTATTCGAACTGTTGTAAAATTATTAAGAACATCAGTGGGTACTTTAATAATTTACTCAAAATTCTGAGTAATTTGTATTTTTACAATGGCACTGAACACCTTTTAAAATTAGGCTCCATTTTTCAAACGTTCTTAGTTTTTAAATACTTAATTTTTCTCTATACGAAACAGGTCATTCTCTCACAATATATTATCTTTATTTCAAAAAATAGTAATTATTTAAAAAATAAGTACTTATTTTAGTTAGTGGAACAATAGTATGAATATTAGGATTGAAAAATAACACGACACGATAACATAAAAAGTTAAACAGGTCATGTTAGGATTGAAAAATTCTGACACGAACACGAGATAACACGATACGAATGCGACATGACACGACACGGTGCCCACCCCTATTGCAAAGCTGATTCTTAAATTGCGCCTTGAAAGTGTATTTTTCAGAATGCATTGTGACATAAATGCATTAACGGAATTTGACTGCCAAAAAAAACTGCAAAATGCTGAAGGAAAATTTTCAAATATACCTCCCAACCTTTACTCTAATTTTCAATTAAACTCCCAACCTTTTAAAAAAATCAATTTTACTCCCAACGTTATTTTCCGTTAATCAAAATGCCCCCTTTCGTCTGAATGACTAACGGATTTCGTTAAATGCTCCGTTAAATAGCGTCTCGATCGAGTTTTGATGATCCGAGTCGCTCAATGTGTTCAGAATGTAATTTTAAGAGTACTCGCCTGAAATCAACAAAAAAATAATCGGGAATGGCTTCATCCGAACAGTTTTTTATTGAACAATTCAATAAAAAACTGCTCAAATCAAGCCCATTCTAGTCATTTTTTTTGCTGATTTCTCGCAAGTTCCCTTAAAATCATGTTCTGAATATATTGAGCAGCTCGAATCATCAAAATTCGATCGAAAAATGGGAGGTGCGGACTAATCCGGATTTTGTTTAAGTCAAGAAGTCCGGATTTTGCTTCGGTCAGCACCTCCCCTTTTCAGATCGAATTTCGATGATCCGAGCCAGTCAATGTATTCAAAATGTGATTTTAAGGGTACTCGCTTGAAATCATAAAAAAAATGACCGGAAAAAGCTTTATCTGAATATTTTTTTATTGAATAGTTCAATAAAAACTACTCAAATCAAGCCCTCCCTCAATCATTTTTTTTGTTGATTTCTCTCGGGTATCCTTAAAATTACGTTCGAATCACATTGAGCGGTTCAGATCATCGAAATTCAATTAGGAAAGTGGAGGTGCGGACCGATACAAATTTTGTTCAAGTCAGGACGTCCGAATTTTGCTTCGGTCCGCAGTTCTCATTTTCTGATCGAATATCAATGATACAAAACCGCTCAATGTGATTATAATGTGATTTTAATGGTACCCGCGAAAAATTAACAAAAAAAATGACCGAGAAAGACTTGATTTAAGCAATTTTTTATTGAACTATTCAATAAAAATGAAGCCCTTCCCGACTTTTTTTTTTGTTGATTTATCATGGGTACCCTTAAAATCACGTTCTAATCACATTAAGCGGATTGAATCATCGAAATTTGATTGGAATGCCATTTAACGAAGCCTTTAACGAAATCCGTTAGTCATTCTAACGAAATATGGCGTTTTGATTAACGAAAGATAATGTTAAAAGTAAAATTGATTTTCTTAAAGATTGAGAGTCTAATTGAAATTTAAAATAAAGGTTGACGGTATTTTAAAAATTTTCCAATGCAGAATGAGAAGTGGGAAAATTTGTTCCTCTCTCTCAAGAAATTTTTCAGTGCTGAGCGGGCTTCGGCCATGTAGTGCCGAGCACGTATTTCGATAGTAAAAACGTTTTTTAAACTGTCCAGATCTGTTTAGGCTTAGAAGGTGTTTTGGTAATTTTACACTTAAAAATTACCCAAATAGATCTGGATCATCTAAAATACGTTTGGACGGCCGAGATGGTGGTCGGCAGCACGTGGCGGGTGCTCCCTAGGCACTGAAAAACTTCTCCTGTCTCTCACGTTCCGATGCCAAACAAACAAAATACCACTACTCCGCCACGTTTTCTCGCCCCCACCCACGTCCACCGGCCACCGCCTCAACTCTCTCTCTCCACAATTTTAGAGAGCCTCGAGAATCGTGATTAAACAGACAACTAGACATATATACTCTGGTGGAGTCTTCATCTCATCTCATGGACTGAGAGAAGATGGATCCAAACGCCACCGCATCACCCTCCGATAAGTTCCTCGGCGCTTTCCCTCCCTCCCAACCCGAGACCGCCGCCCCCGCTTCCCTAGCCGACGAGCTCACCGAAGACGATGTTTTCTGGACCGCTCACTCCTCCGATCACCAAAACCACCCCTCCACATCCTCCTCCCCCATCCGCCAATGCCACGTCAGCCGGGCCGACAGCTTCGGAATCCTCGCCGCATTGCCGGCCGCCGAACCGGACCGCGCTCGCTCGGTTTTCTTCAACCACAAGGCTTCGGCTTCGGCTTCCGTCTCTTCGTCATCCTCGTCCTCTCCTTCTAGAATGATCCCGATGATTCCGAAGAAGGCGCACGTGGATCGGCACCAGTCGGCGCCGGTGAACGTGCCGATGATGACGGAGGCAATGCGGCGTAGGAGGAGGAGTCTCCGATTCGACGTCGTTTACGATGACGAGGATGAAAAGGAAGGGGACGGGGATGGGGACGGTGAGATGATGTTACCGCCTCACGAGGTGGTTTCGTCGAGGCGGTCGCCGAGGGTGGCGTGTTCTGTGCTTGAAGGCGCTGGAAGGACCCTTAAAGGGAGGGATTTGAGGCAGGTTCGGAATGCGGTGTGGCGGAAGACAGGTTTTCTTGATTGATATATGAGGAAAATTTGAAAGCTAAAATCCTCTATCTCTCCTTGAATAATCTGTGCCATTTTGTTATTAACCTCCTGCTATGAACTTATGATTTTGTTTTTTAGCAGCAATTTTGGGTATATATGGTAATCGAAATGGAGCTTTGTTTTTTGTGTTATCTATGCTTTATCGTGACATTACTGATAGTAGTGCTTGAGTTCAGTATGAGCTTTGTTTTTTGTGCTATGGTGACCATCTTTGGTACTGTGTGATGTGTCATCACTGTACTCTACCCATGATAGTGTACTCTACCAATACAGTGGTGAGTCTGATGAGTCTGGTATCACATCATATGGTACCCAAAATATGGTCACTTGCCAATGTAGCATTAGTGGTTCAGTATTACACGGAAAGCAGCTGAATATGCATGTTCGCAAGATGCCTGTATTATGAAGGTCCATTTTCTTGAGCGGTTGTCTAGTTATAGCCGTATGGTATTGGGAATTTTGAAGGCAAAACGAATATTAATCTTGAGTAACCCAAAAAAAAGTAATTATTGTAATTTTGGAGTTGAATTGAATGTGACTAGGGACTTAATTGAGGGTCGGAGTAACATTAGTTATGGAACTCTCTTTGGTAGAATAGAAGTCATTCTCTCTTCTAACGGTTGAGTACCGTACCTATTCCTATTTTATGGTCTGATCAAGTATTTCCTAAATCTAGCTGTGCTCCCTTGGCAGCATACTGCAGAATGTTAGTCTTCTGTTGAAAGTCAGGCATCCATCTTCTTGTACTTAAGATGTTCTGATGTGGGCCCAATTATCCACAAAAACACAGCAGGGGATTTCCTGATTCATATTAACAAGGTTTAATAAGCTACTGAGGCAGAGATATGCTGCCATCAACTGCCTGAATATTGGGATCAAGTTCAATGGGAGTATAGATCTCAAGTTTTTGACAACCTTGACAAATGATCTCATCATTATGTTCTTGGACTGGTTTTTGACTTCAATACTGGTAAATTGCCTTAAGTAGGTAGCTACTTGCCGTTTGTTCTATTAGCACATGGTCCGGCGGTTGTAATCTAATTTTGTTCATGATTTTTCCTTCTTGTACTTCATGTTTAGGAATTCAGGGAGTTCATTCTCTCACCCTGGCTTGAAGCTCTTACTCCTTCGACTTAAAAGTATTGTCCTCTGTAAGGCAAATGTTAAACTAAGGAAGTACACGAGTTGACTTCATTAATCTTATTAACCACCAAGGGCGGGCTTTGTTTGGACATATGGATGAGGATTATGATGGTTGATGACTTGATGTACATCAATGAACTCATTAATTATAAGTTAGTTCTTAATAGTTAGTACATACATTGAATACTTGACATTAACAAAAATATCATATTTGACATACGCCATGTTGGTAACAAAGAAAGGAAAGAGAACCCTATGATTGTAAGGATGAGGAACCATATTTGTAGCACTCTTTTTCCTTATCCTTAGAAACAAAGAAGCCAGTTAAGGATATGATAAAATCGGCCAAGTTTATGATAAAAGTACCAACTTTTGTTTCTGTTCTCAATGGCCACATGTATACACACTTTAGAGTTGACTTGGATTGATTGTAGTAGTTGACATTCTTTAGCTGTTAAAAATTCCTTTTACTGCTACATTCATCTCAACTATGAAATTTGTTGTACTTGCTGGTCTTAGACTTACCAGGGAAAATTGGTCCTCATTTCCTGTTTACTGTGGAATGTGGAGCAATTTTGTACGCATCATTGTTCTTGTTATTGTGTAGTGAACATTTCTTAGTGTAGTTCTAAACTATGCATAGTGTAGGTCTAAACTAGGTGATCTTCCTCCTTTCAGAAAGTTGAGTGCATAGATGTCAAAGGCGCACCTAGTCTCGAGGCGAGGCAAGGCACACCCCCAGCGCCTTGCTAACACCCAGGTGAGACGACTTGAAAAAGGCAAGCAAAAAAGCAACAAGGCGCAAAAAGTGCGCTTCTTTCAAATCGGTCAAAAAATCGCGCTTTCTTTCAGAAAAGCACACAAAAAAACGAGCTTTTTTCAAAAAAGCACACATTACACAATTATTTTGGTGTGCCTCTCTTCAAAAAGGCACACGCCTCTCGCCTTAGACCCGATAGAACTTTGTGCCTCGGTGCGCCTTTCGCCCTGGACAACATGGTAGAGTGCATCTATTTGTAACCTATAATCCAATGTTAAAGATAGTTCTCTTACGATTTTTATGTTGATAATTTCAGAAGAAAAAAGTGGCGTTGGTTTGTAGTAGTTTATAGAAATATGTTTTCTGAGAATTGGTTATTTGGAATCATTTGGGTGCTATGGATTTCTCCTAACTTCAGTGACTGTTGAAGGAGTCAGGAGTCTGCCTGCGCAGAATATTTTCCTTTCATTTTGTTTGTGGAAGAACAGATATACCCTGCCATCTTCGAAAATGGCCTACTGCAATATTTTATTTTATGCCTTTTATTTTGTGATTCATTACACCTGTTTCTGAACAATTTGAGACTTTATTTAACATAGACAATCCTGTTTAGCTGCTTTATATCCAGGAAACTAGTTACTTTACTGCTAGAAAAGATGTGGGTCATTTGAGTACAGCTGTTCATTTTAGGATGCACGGTTTGTTTTAGTTTGTTTAACTTAGGATTTAGGAATAAAAGAATTACGAAAGTGAAACTTGTAGACAGTGAAGTGAAAGAGAAATCTATTTCCTGCATGTATTTGGTTAGGATAGAAAGTTTCTCCGGAAGTTCAAGTAACGTAAGGATTTCATTAACTTGGATACCATGAAAATCTAAGGTTGTTTTTGCCAAATT
The DNA here is from genome assembly GCA_019656835.1 of Rhododendron ovatum. Taxonomy (NCBI): domain Eukaryota; kingdom Viridiplantae; phylum Streptophyta; class Magnoliopsida; order Ericales; family Ericaceae; genus Rhododendron; species Rhododendron ovatum. The sequence continues at coordinate 20,217,802 of CM033793.1, read as the reverse complement.
AAACCCTATGCAGATTGTTCAAATGTCTTGCTTATGAACAAGTTGTAGAAAAAGAGGAAGGCATCCGATATTCAAGTTGAAGATAAGCACTTTCAGGGGAATGTAATTTCTCTTCTGTCCTCTCTTTTTGTTGTTCTACGGAAAATAGATAGCTGGGTTTACATGCATACGAGGGTGGATTGTACAGAGAACTTTTTTTTCTTGCACTTTCTGCCTATCGGTTGCAAGACAACACCAGTTAACGGATCCTTTTGGACTTGGGGGATTTACCTTCAGGTTGTAGTCAACTTTGGGCTTTGTTTTCAGTCTTCAATTGGATTTAGTAGGCAACGTTAGGCTTTGTTTTCAGTCTTCAATTGGATCTATAATCTGATTATACATCTGGGAGTTTGAGGTGGTGGCAGTTTCTGGGGATGGTTTTGGCTGCCAGGGATGGTATGGGATCAATTTTCTTTATGTATATATGCCTTGGTTGCCATTTGCCCTATGTATGGCCTACCAAATGTTATTGTCTGAGATTCTGATAGGACAACCTTACAAGATTGTTCTTGAAGTTCCAATTTGTGGCCTACATGGTAATGTTTGTTTCGTTGATACTAAAGGATAAAAATCTTGCTTATGAGAACTGTTCTCCTCCGGGACCGCGACTTGTCATGTCAGAACCGGACACTTTTTTGACACTTGAGGGACAATCCTTTTCATCATTCAGATGTACATGAAAAACTTTACTAGCTTCTGATAAAATAACTTGTGGCGCTATTATAACATAAACCAGGTAGATTTATGTACTTTTAAGACATGAATATTAGCCATCCGTTGTGTTATAGCTCTTACTACGTACATGATCTGGGCTGTTTTATTAGTTTTGAGTTGATGTAATTGCTTTTGGATGTTGTACTCGTCTTTCATGTTGTGGAATATATGGTCTTTTTAATGTTAACTAGTTATATGCCCCGCTTCCAAATAGAGGAGTTTTAAAAATGTGGATAGGATACATTTATTAATGTGCTTGACATGTCGTCTCTGGAATTTTTAAGAACTTCAGTGTTGATGTGTTTGTGCTACTTAGGCTCAAACTATCCTATCCTGCATCCACCGGTGGATGCCGAAGTACTCATAGTCGAGTGGTTTGGAATACGAAGCCAGCAATGATCTAACAACAAACTCTATGGGAGTCTCTTCGTGGAGCAAGAGTGATAGGACCCTCTCAAAAGAGGCAAGATGTCAAGGTAAGAGATTATTTACCACTCGAGTTCGAAACAGCAAGGTATTTCTAAACTTCTGCTCAAATGGGATCAATTGTGAGAGATGAAAATTTGTTGGAAGTGTTGACCGAGCACGTGATTCTAATCGATTTGAGGCCGTCGGGTTTCTTGGATTAGTATGGCTATAGTTTGGAGGAATGGCATCTGGGCAAATGAGGTTATTCTCCTGCTGAAATCTTTACATGGTAATTACACAGAAAAAAGGAATCTTTACATGATGATATGAAGCTTTCAACTGAGGTTTGGGAGTAAGAATTCTGTTCTTCCTAACTGTGTCGGAGCAGCAGCTTGAGCTTCTGTGTTAAAGGATCTTTGCCATGTGTAAATGCTTCACTGAGCCTAATTGGGTTTTTTGTTAGGAGACGAATTGCTCTACAATCTCAGTGATTTGGGGACGAGAGACTGCAAGAATTTTGGAAGAATAAATCTCATTTGTTTGTTGTAGAGTAATTGTCTGTCGTAGTTGTTGTACTATGTGTTATGGTTTGTTGTCGAGACCCGGGAATAGTTCTCTTTCTGGTTCATGACATCTTCTACTTTGAAGATAATCTTTAACTGGAGGATTGTTGAGGTTCGTTTCTCCATGAGAACAGTCCTTAGGGTCAACGGAAGAGCATCTAAGAAGGAAATAGAAGGTTTTTAGTGGCTTATTTCGGCCACCGCCATATATTAGAAGGCAGCAGGATTGGCTCTTATCTTCAATGACATTCAATTCTGAGTTATACTACATCTGGTGTGGGACGCGCTCAGAGTCGCACCTTGATGAATAGATGCATACATTAAGTAAAATTTAACATTTTAACCGTCATCTTGAACAATCAGTTCTACCGGACACCAGGAAGTACTTGATTTGTAAACCTCGACGCTTTGATCTTATGCTTAAGAGAGCACTTCAACTGGATATTGGTTAACACTTGATCAAATGATTCCATCTGTCCAAAATTTTGTTCAGAAATTTGAAACCAAAACAAAGTATTAAGCACTGGGATTGAGCTGATTTTTTTTTTTTAATGAAAAAATTTACACTATTAAGTTTTTCAGAGTGAGCGAACCAACCATCGACGTTTAACTCACTACATACTCTACAAAAAAATTGAATACAAGTGGAGTAATATTCACAGAATTTTCAGATGGACGAACAAAATAGCAGCAGCATCCATACTCTAGGAAAGTGTCCTTGCTCTTGGAAAGCTTCATAGGGCCAGGGAAAAAGATTTCTACTAATAGAGAATACCAACTGTAACCGAAAAGGAATCATTGGTCGTACTAATTATAGAAGTAGTGGAATTTGTTTTTTTTTAAGGGCCTTTATCGTCACACATTCATGTGGAGCTCATTCACTTAATCCTGAGCCTCGCATGAACGTGGCTACTAATTTCTCCTTGGGCCACACTACATAATGCGCGGAATTGATTTCATGGATTCCAAAGTAGCTTTGTGTCAAACGAGCATGGTAGCTACAAAAGATCAGAATCATCAGATCACGTTTTTGTTCTTGTACACCACCACCCTCATGGCCTCATTTTTATTCCCTCATAATTCTGGTATCAGTTAGGGCCCATTTGGATGGGGTTTTGGCAGGGGGATTAGTTTTGCCCCCTTTATAAGACCTGGGGCCAGGCTTTGCCCTATTTGGAAACCACAAACTGAGGGATTTTCAATAACACAGTTTCTTGGCTAAGACCGGAGAGGGGGGAAACGGGGGTATTATTTTCGGATAGGGTTTGAGGTTCTCATAAGTTATCCCCCCTTAATCCGTCTTGAAACTTGACGACTCCACCCCTCCTTATCCCCCTTCTCCCACCCCCAACTTCCTATTTCTGCTGCAACCCTAGTTCTACTTTTGTTCGAAGAGACGAGATGAAAAGCTGAGCAAAAAAAATTAAGAGTTCCAAATTTCAATCCGTTTGAACCGGAGGAAGTATTTTAGTTTTCTGATCATTTTATCCTAAATGGTCATAATTAAATTTTGATTCTAGGGCTCTCGTTGATTAGTCCTAAGAAAGTCGTAAAATCAACGAGAGCCATAGAGTCAAAATTTAATTATGACTATTTAGGATAAAATGATTAGAAAACTAAAATCTTTCCACCGGTTCAAACGAATTGAAATTTGGAACACTTAATTTTTCAACCTCTTTAGACAGATTATATAATATTAAAAAATATGGTTAAAAAATTAAGTGTTCCAAATTTTAATCTGTTTGAACTGGTGGAAAGATTTTAATTTTTTTGATTATTTAATCCTAATTGGTAATAATTAAATTTTGACTCTATGACTCTCGTTGATTAGCCCTAAGAAAATCGTAGAATTAAATATCTTTTAGGACTAATCAACGAGCCATAGAGTCAAAATTTAATTATAACCATTTACTCATTTAGGATAAAATGATCAGAAAACTAAAATCTTTCCACCGGTTCAAACGGATTGAAATTTGGAATACTGAATTTTTTTAAAAAATCAAATTTTATTAAAAAAAATTAATAATAATACTAAATTCGTTAATTTGTTAGTAGAAATAAATATTACAGCTTAAATTGTGAAAGAATAATTAAATTTGCAATTACATATAAAACGTAATACATAATTAATTTAGGGACTGCACAAGGGCAAAAGGGTCATTTGATATATATATTTTTTTATATCATCCACCATTCCTTATATCCTCTATTAATCTTTCATCCAAATCAAGTATTATTTAATCTCCCTTCTCTAATACCTCATCCAAATAACGTATTATTTAATCTCCCTCTATGAATATTACATCAATGTGGATCATCGATTATTAACTAATACCTTATACTATCTTATCATCTCTTATTAACTAATATTCCTAATTCTTTTTCCGCATCCAAATGGGTCGTTAATACGTATCCCCTCACCAAATTTTCACTTGAGATAAGTTTCCATTGGTCCATTAGCTCATATGGCTGTGACTCAAGATCATTGAATAATATTTACTCCTCGCACGAGGTTTGGGTCTCTCGGGCCTTAGGCCTGTGATAAACGAAACAAAACAAGGGAAAGAAAAACCTTTTTTTTTTTTTTTTTGCGGGGGGGGGGGGGGGGGAGGAAGGGGGGCTGTCTAATTGTCTTTCCCATTAATTTCATGTTGCTTTATCATCGTGAAGGAATGCCTAACAATAACTGAACCTGAAATTTAGGTTGGGAAGTAATGCTTTGAAGTGATTGTCCACCAACTCCATTGCCTCCACCTTGGAAAACGATGCCGATGCACTAACTATGGGTACCACCAAATGCAAATGCAAACTGGTTTTGTTTGCGTGGAACCTACCTCCAAGTTTCGCATTAATGATCTATTTTTCAGAGATCTTTGAAAGATATTTTAAATAAAATAAGCCCCATTGATTAACCAATAGGGGCTTGGGGGCTAGCTCAGTTAATTACTCTTGCATCTCAAAAAACAGAAAATTTGTTTTTCTATTTCTTTTGGCTACTATAACACTCACATGTTTCTTATTCACGAAAGAAATGGAGAAATGAGAATCTAAAATAACTTGTATTTTTAATTAAATCAAACCAAAATTTTAAGATTAAGAACCTAGCTAATATACTAATGAAATCAATACTCCCCATTTGTAATGACCCGAATTTCGGGCATTTTTTTTTCTGAATAATAAATTATTTAATTAATTGTCCGAAAATCGGGGCGTTACACCACCATTCCAAATGTTTGTCCATCATGCAAAATGAGAATTCAAAAAATGTATTTTTTCTTAAACAATTGAAGAATTTTGTCATGAATGAAATGGACTCATTGAAATTTGTTAATTTGTAAAAAAAAGATTAATTCTCTTGCAAAAGTAGTTTTTTTTTTTTTTTGCATGATGAACTAACATTTTGCGATGGAGATAGTGACATTGATCGGCATGCAGTAGTAACTCTCAAAATTAAATACATCGTAATAATAGAACGGTATTGCTAATCTTAGTCCACTAAACAATGAATAATTCACACTTTTTTTTATTTATTTTAAAAATAGTGCTACTACCCATTCAGATTTGTGCACAATAAGCAATTTCTCACATCATTCAGTCTATCCATCGATATCAACTGATCCACCCAACAAACAGCCTCTTAAAAGTGTTTTTGGAAAGGGTCTTCGAATACCACATGAGAGTGCATAATTAATTAAGGAGATCTCTAGAGATGGAGACACAATTAATCAAGGTTTTGAAGACAGGAAAGAGGCCTACCATCTACCATCTAGTCTAGTCTAGAGATCGATCTACTGCTAATTAATATACTTTCTTGTCGGAGCCAGCATCTTTTCTTTTCTTTTCTTGTGTTTTGAACTTCATGTTTGAAAACGTTAATTGGCGAATTATGGTAAATTTTTTTGGGATTTGTGTAGTAGTGTATATCAATATTTGTAGGGTCACATGTACAAAGTATCTGTAAAGACTTTACTTATTCTAAACATGCTTCCAGTTGGTCAACTTAGTCCCTTAATCTCCGACTCCGAGTTTGGGATCAAGGCCGCCACTGTTCAAAACAAAGTTAGAGAGGTTTCTGCTACAATTCCATTTCATCTCAGGACATTTCAAAAACAGGAATTCTCCTTTTAAGAATGCACGTAAGGCGATGGATATAGGGATCACTTTGGGTGTTAAATTTAGAGGGGGAGAGCTTTTATTAACGTAAAAAAATATGTTGAAATGGAGGATGCCGATATTGCGGAAAGGATTATTAAACGCTATTGATGGGTTAGAGGAAAATAATTTCTTGGAGGAAGATGATGATTTCGAGGATGGAGCCTCTCTTTTTTTGGAATTTTAATTCCAAGGTTTGACGGTTTTCTGGTTGTTCTTTTGGGTTTCGGATTCTTTGGCTTTTGTTTGTTTCGATTGAAGTTTTTTTTTGGGGTTTTTTTTTCAGGGATTGTGGCTTCTATCTTGTCATGGTGTTTTAGTTGGCTTCTTGCTGTCCTTTTAGGTTTATGGTGATTGGTTGACTTCTTGTCAGCCTTTAGACTTTGGTTCGCGGGTGGCTTATGCGGTGTGCCCGTGATCCATTTAATCTTTGTAATCATTGCAAGAATAATGAAATCTTTATTTTTTTTTCCACGATAAAAAAAAAATCTCTTAGTGGTTGATTTTAATGCTATTTAGTGAGGAGCCAAATTAGTGGTTGAGGAACTTAATCACTCATTAAAGCCACCGTTTTTTAGTTAGAGATACAAATCATCATCATTATTAAAAAGACAAGAAACGTACACCACCACAAGTATGGACGCAAAACAACATTTTTTGCAGTTCTATGTTTTTATTTGCCTGGTCCACATTCCAACAATCAAAAACTCTAGCCACACAAACACAGTTGTGTTCGGAACGTTAGATGCATGTAAACCCATGTGCATCTAATGGTTATGGACACAATTTTGGAGTTGTGTAAAAAAGTTGTGCATGTAGCATTTCTCTTCCAATTCACAAGAAGAGCTTAGGCACTTCATTCTTTACTAAATTACAATTCATCTTCTTCTTTTTTTAAGGGCATCGAAACAAGATACCCACCCTCCTCATATGACAATCATTTGCCACTCAAGTCCTGATTTGATGAGATGCACGGTTGGTAACAGATAAGCCTAGGTTTTTTAAGAGTAATGAGTAAAAATAGATAGAGAAAATTTATTGGGGACCGTGCGTAAGGGTTTTTAGTATCACGAATGAACAAGCCCTCGTGATTGATTAAAAGTAGTGTCTTTTTGAATCAAAATTAGGATGTTTTGCATTTCTTTCTAATCAATAGCCACTAGTCAGGTTATTTATTTATTTATTTTATGATACAATTCTTTTCTTTCAGTTGTCATTGATGACATGGAAAGGAAAAACAATTGAAATAGGGTTTGGATAACCAGTTCAAACCTTGCATGGTTACACCATTGATCTGTGATTTCACAAGAAGAAACCATCAACCACCATTGACCACTCTAGACTGAATTAAATGACCACGAAAATCAGTTGCGGATGTCCTGTTTCAGAAATTTATCATGGATGGTGATTTTAATTCCTGCATGCCCCTGATCAGGTCAATCAGCTATGTAATCAAACCACCCTTTTTAGGTTAATTAATCCTGGAGCACTGCCACTTAACGCTTTCAGGGGCGTTCTCCACTTGGTACTTCAGGGGCGTTCTCCACTACACATTGGTGTGGACTCCACTATCAAGTATATACGTGCATGGCTTCCACACCAATGTACAGTGAAAAATGCCCGTTGATCAATCACCATGAGATGGTACTCTAAAGACACCGAATAATCACTCATTTTTAAGAACATGATAACCATGCTTCCTTAGTTTTGGTTCTTTTTTCTTTTTTAACTTTTTCCAAGTCATATTAATAGTTTTCTTCAACTGTTTTGATCCCTCCTGTTATTAGAATCAATCGCTTATCATTTTACCAAAACCCGCAGGTAGTAATAAATGCGTAACTTTATTTCTTTATACTAAAGCATAGCAAGCCCTAAACGCCACGATTCAACCCGCTGGAACAGAATGCTGGCCCATGACCAACACCTCCCGTAGAAAGAAATCAATTAACTCTGTACCAAAGATATCAATATTTCTCTAAAAACTACTTCTATGCATGACTCATGAAGATCGAGATAGTCCAACCAAAAACTAGCTAGTGAATAAAATAATATGAAAAATTTTAAAATCAGCCCAATGGGCTGACAATAATGAGTGTGTGAATGTGTATTAAAGGGTATAAAAAGTACACAGAAATACATATTTTTCTTGTCTTCTAATGTGCTTATCGTCAGCCCAATGGGTTGACAATAGCAAGACCAAAATAACATTATGATCAATACAGAAATCCTAGGAAACAGCAGCTAGCTAGCATGGGAAAATGAACCGGGGGGGAGGGGGTGCCTGTTAAATGGAAGTTGAAAAGTGTGAACCTGAATTTCCACAATTTTAATTACATGCACCAACTACCAAACTCAGGCTATTGGGGCCCCTCATTTACTATGCTCATCTTTATCCAATACAGACTCATTTATTTATAAATAAGCCGGTTGCTTTGATATCATCTCTCAATATTGTACTGAATGAATGTTGGGTTGGGTTGGATTTCACCATTCATGGCGATTCATCATCTGATAATGTCTACCCTTTTAGTCTTTGCTTTGGTTCTTGCTAAGGTTGAGCTCTCAACAAGTTATGTCTTGAAGGGCTCTGTCCATTGCCTTGACTGCAGCAAGTACACCCATGATCATCATGATCTTTCTGGTAATTTGTTCTCTAATCTAACTCAATGTTCTTTGCTTTAATTTTCTTCCACACAGACACACACAGTTAGGGCTGTTTGATTGGTTCAATTAGACGTCATGAGATTATAAATATTTGTATTTTTTCAAGAGTGATTTCTAGGTGTTTCATAATATATTTGTCGGATAGCCAATCAAACATCAATTACTTGGAATATTACTGTAATAATGAAGGCTGAGTTTGAACAATCTTAACTCCTTTTTTTTTTTTCCTTAGTTTTTTTATTTTTTCGGTCCAAAATCTAATTTATTTTATGCACGAATCTATTTGGTTTATTAAGCTATCGATGTTACATCAAACTGAATATTTCTTTTTTTTTTTTCGGGTCAAATGGAAATTATCAAACTGATTTACTGGACTAGCTCTGTAAAGTATTTACAAATTGGGCCTTTCTTGTCTACAAAAGCCCAAAACTGGATTGAACTGGGCCATAATCTAACTTGGGGGGAGTTTCCTTATGGCAGAATCAGGATTTCCACGTAGTGGGGGCCGAATTAGTGGATAACAAAAATTACAAGATTCAGAGGTTATCCATAGTCCTGAAATCCCAAACACCTCCCCTTGTGGGACTCGAATCTTAGTCTCTACGGAAGGAAGACATGAGCAAATCATCTCACCAAATGTGGTTTCTCATATTGCTAGTTGGTAGATCTAAGTTTATGTATATATACAGAGCCGTCATTTTATTTTACAGGCAGGATCAAAAACTTTTTGATAACTTAGAATTATAGGGAGTTTTAATATATTTAATTTAAGAATTATTTTTCCATCCAAGGGATTTACAGGTGCCAGTGATCGTATAGAACTTTTCGAAATTAGCATAAATATACAATTGAAGATACTAATATTTAGAGTTGTGCAGGAGCCCAGGTCCTTCCCCACACCCCCTTCCATCTGCCCCAGCCGTCCTAGCACGTTTTAAAAGTTGTTAATTAGGTTGTTTGTGAGTTCAACTCTTTTTCCCTCACGATGATCTTCTTCGTCACCACATCTTGTTTCAGGTATTAAGGTTCAAGTGAAATGCAGTCAAGTGAAGAAGTTGGCCATGGCAACCACAGGACAAGATGGCACTTTCCAAACTGAGCTTCCCTCAGACAGTACTCAAGCAACTACACAAACTTCTCCATCCACTTGCCGCACCAGGCTCTTGGGCGGTCCAAGCCAACTCTACGTCTCGAAAAAGAACATGGTTTCCGAAATCGCAAAGGTCCCTTCCGAATCCAATTCCTACACTGTCTCCACCCCTCTCATGTTCTACACATCATGCCCTCTGGCCAAAAATGATCCAAAATGTAGGGCCCGAAACGCGGGGGTGAGTTCATCCAAGACCGTTGATCTGCCGTTGCCGCCGGAGTGGGGACTTGCTCCGTCAAGCTACTACATTCCTTTCATCCCCATCATAGGCATACCATGAAATGATTATACTGATAGTATATGCTAATTAATGTTGTAAGGTTTGTTAGTTTGTAAAAGAGGTGCACAGAAAAAATGCACATGAGAAGTGACTGGAAAGTTAATATTTGGCCATATTCGAATTCTGACGTTATAGAACCGTGCCCGGAATGAATTTGAGCCAAATATTGATTTTTCTGTACACGCTTTGGTGTATTGGTTTCTGTGGACGTATCATCGCTCGTATGAGTTTAAATTATAATGTGCTTGCATGTTAGGGAGAGAAGATCAATAGGTCTTCCTCTTACATAATTAAGCTTTGTGAGTCTGTAAGAAAATGTGTACGTGTGAGACTTATAAGTTCTTTCATATATATCATAGGCCACCTTTAATTATTTGTTGTAGTAGTACGTCATTTTAAGCTTGCTAATAGATCTATCGATTTGATGTGATTTGGTTTCTATATAATTAAATTCTAGATGTGTTATGATTGTGGGATCGATGCAGTTGTTATTGACGTACAACTATATAATCGACGTCTTTATAATAGAATATCGGTCTTCTTGTTGTAATGTGGTCTTTTTCTGTTCGCCTAGCTAGAAAGATATCGTGGTCCCTTTCAAATCAAAAACTAACATTTTGCCTAGATAACTTGTAGTTACAAAATGGCACTATTAATAAATCATTAATTCTGCATGCACGTATGAAAATTTTCAGTACTAATTAAGAGGATGAACCTTTAATTTTCTTCTCTTCTAAAAGTGAAAAACATTAATTGAGGATTGTGATCATTATTCATTACTAACTTTAGAACACTAAAATCGATCAATTCTAGAATTTACAAATGAGGTTTTATATATATATATATATATATATATATATATATATATATCAGCTGTAACGTGCCTTTAAATAACAAGGAGCTAGCTAGGGTCACTTGTACGTCCGAAGACTAGAGAGCCAATCCCTTTTACTTCATATACAATACAACGTACGTCCTCTTCAGACTAGTCGATCTCTATGCCTGGAACTCTCTCTCTCTCTCTCTCTTCCATTTCTTTTGGCCGGGGGTCTCGCTCGAGCCGCTCTCTCCTCCATTAATTTCGATCATTTCTGTTGGTGGTCTCGAGCCATTCTATATATGTTTTTCTACGTGGTGAGATACGCAGCGTACTAGCATATATGGCTTCATCAATTTGTCTTTGTTAGACAAAGAGAGAGAGAGAAACTTGATTAGTACTAATTTCAATCAGTGTTAAAAACATATATATCTTCGGCCTTCGGGTGAAAATGTATGCGAAAGCTTCCATGACGGTAGCTAGGAATGTAAATGGGACGAGGTGGGTTTTGCCATACCTCGCCATGAATCCCGACCAAGTAATTTATGGGTATCCTCTCACCGTAGTGACGGAGTCAGGATTAGGACTTCTGGAGAACCGGCTTAATAGATATATATTTTTTTATCAGAACATATACTTATTACATTGAAATTAAGGTTTTTGCTTTCCAATATATTACTTTTCTACATTGAAATGATTTTAACTTAATAATATATTAAAGTATACCAATTATTTTAACAGACACATGCTTATTTTTTATTTGTGAAAAAAATTTAAAAATAAGAAAGCAAAATAACCAATTTTTAATCAAATCAAACCAAAATTATTAAGATTACCAATAATATTTAAAATTAGGTATACACAAAATAAAATTTTAAAAACTCAGACACTCAGAGGGTCGGGGGGCCCAACATTTAGTATCTTTTTAGTTGTAGGGATAAAAATACAAGAATAAAAATGAATTTTTATGCACACCGAATAATTTTAGGGGTACCAGGACGGAATAACATCTACACAAACCCGACCGAATTTGTTCAATTCTTCTCCGACCCCACCGGAGAAATTCAACAAAGACCCGTCCCGATCGGGACAGGTTAAAATGCCTTCTGTACACGACGGAGACATAGGCAATATAAATAAGTACTGGATACTTTAATGGTTTTAATTGTTGGGGGTTGATGTAACCTCTCCCCCAAGTCCAAACAATCAGAGAAGAATTTTTCAGTGCTGAGCGGGTACCACGTGGTGTCTGCTCATGCATCCAAGTCGTACATTGCGTGTTTGAACAGCTCAGATTTGGAGAGAAAAAAAGAAAAAGAAAGTGTTGGATGAGAGGAGAGAAAGAGTTTCAATCCGAACCGTCTAAAAATATATCGGACGAATGGAATGCGCCAAACTGATACCACGCAGAATATACTCACTCGGTTCTAAAAAATCACTCATCATGAGGACCCCGATTTCTGCAGATTCGTGTCTGTGTCAAATTTTAATTTCCAGATTCTGGTGTTCGTTTGTCTTAAGAGCATCCACATCAGGGGAGGCAAAAATCCTTGGGCGCTACGTTAACGAGGACAATGCTGAAAAGTCAGCAGTATCAGACTCGCTTCCATCATCGCTGCTTTGCAAAAATTTTATTTTTGCTACAGTTCCTTACAGCTTTACACGAGTTACTGTTCACAAGTTACGTATATTTTACTATTTTGTTACGATGTTGTTCCTACCTACTCATCTTTTATTGGTTTGCTACCTCTCTCCTCTTCTTTTTTCTTAAGAATAAAGAAGTAATATTTTTAATATAATAATTTTAATATAAAGAGTCTGATGCAGTAAATATTTTAAAAATAAATAATTAAAATAATAAAATAATTTTTAAAAAATATAATTTAGTCTAAATTATAAAAAGTGTGATGCAGATGCTCTTATACATAAACGGCACGCGCGCGGACTTTGGAATGAAAAAGTAATAATGCCCCTACGTTTTTTCAGTGTGTTTACCGCTTCCTATACGCGTGAAAAAGCTGTAGAGAGAGAGAGAGAGCTCTGTACTTCTTTGACATCCTCCACAATTATATGGTGTGTCTGGTCTTCGGGGTCACCATCAGATAATACTATACTAACATTGTGTCCGTTTGAGATGTACCGAAACGCGAAAAATAGTTATTGAGGACCCGGGCAATTCATCAAGAATGATCTATTATAACTATGAACGCGAAAAATAGTTATAATGATCTATCAAGAATGATCTATTATAACTATAAAACATCTCCCAATATTATAACGCAAAAAATAGTTATTTGGGTATGTATATTCAAGAAAATCGGACGGATATATCAATGTTAAGTTATACAGATAACAACAGATTATATAGAATTGAATTCTATTGAATAAAATTGGACCATTTAAACTATATGCACTACCAATATTTAACTTTATTTTTTTTTAATGGATGTTCTATTCTTTAAGATGAATGATCTATTATAACTATGAAAATTTTATTACTTGGAAAAAAAAAACTACAAAAAGTCTGTCTGCAGAGATTTTTTGTGCAAAGATTGTGCACAGGTTGAGATGTGAGGACCACTATGGATCCCACATCATTCAAAAATATTTTTTCGAGTGCTCCCTGTGAAAAATTAACTCAATTGGATAACTCTAAGTGCTCGATCAAACATTTATAGTTATCCGATGAAACTGATTCTTTAATAATGAACTCAAAAACATATTTTTTGAATTTAATGAACGACTTGGATCGTTTGTGTGAGCCTCACATCGCGGTCTGTGCACAAAAAATCTATGTACATAGTCGGGTTGTTATACCTACGACAACAAAAAAGGGAAAAAAAAATACAACCGACGGAGAGAGGTGTGGGCATATGGGGGCTAAGGCCCCCGTGTGGTTTCCGGGTTTTTTTTTATAAATACAAATTTTTTTTTTGTTTGTTGAGAACATCTAGGTATTGTATTTTATTTTAGGTGTTATTTAGACATAAAAATGCATTTGTTTTTTGTCCCAAAACCCAATTTCTCTCTCTGTACACGGCCTCTTATAAGTTTTTCCTTCAATTATTGATCTCATTTCTTTTTCTATCTCTCTCTATTTTCTATCGAAAAAAACCTCCCTTAAAATCTAAACCAAACAAACTACATATTAGATATCCTAACCTTCAAATTTCAAAATTTTGTTCATAGTTCGGCCCCTCATGTTTACAAAATTCTGATTCCATTCCTGACAACCGCACACATTTACAAAAAAAATGTTACGCACACTCATATTCATGTTAGACCTTTACACACTACGCTTCTTGTTTGCATGGGTCCTTCGTATGAATATCACAAGTAGAGTACAATAATAACACACACTTATGAGACATCTGGGGCCCACACACTGCACATCTTTAGTTTGTGTTGGGCCGGCCCACTACTTTGTGTGTGTGTGTTTTGTTATTTGTGGTTCTAGACTTTTTGATGAATATCAGTGTTTGCATCGTGATTGTGCAAGTGTGCGTAGTTGTAGAAGAGTTGTGAAGCATCGACTATGGGTACCGACAGTAAGTATACATATTTTGTTGTTCGTACAAACGGAGTGCGAGGCCCACTAAAAGATCTCACACAAATAATCCGCTCCGTTCATTAATTTTAAAATCTTTGTAGAAACCCAACTCAAGTGGATATTTGTATCCAATATTTTTATTTTCCATTTCAGAAGTTAAGATTCTGAATTTTGAATAAAAATAGAAATATTTGATCAAGTACTTACAAATATTCAATTGAGTTGATTTTTTTACATGGGCCACCTTTTTTTTTTTTTTTTTTACATGGGCCACTTGAAAAAAGATTTTAAAATTACTGAACAAATCAAATTTTTTGTGTGGGGCCCTTTAGTAGGCCCTGCACACTACCTGTACATACAACACCAATCAAATGAAACTAATTCACCTATGACCAACCACAAGAAATCAATACCCACAAAAAGTAGTTATAAACAGTTAGGAGGGAGTGTCCTGGACAAGCCAACGAGGTCCACATGAAATTTTATCTCCCAACTGGTTGCAGTTGGCTTATCTCCTAAAATTGAACTCGCACCTTGAGAGTGGGAGCACTCCTTAGCTAAAAGCATCTCCAATGGCCTCAATAAAATTCTAAACAAATTGACTAGAAAATGAACAATTTTCGTATTTAACTAGCCCCTAAATATTTGCTCTCTCGAACAACCTAACCTGTTTAGACTATTCAAACCCATTGCCATTGTTTTATTAAGCTTATATTCACAACATATATGTATACATACATATTCACCGCCATCTCCACCCACCATTCGACTGGAAATCTTGCCGGAATCAAACACCCAAATCAAAGACCCACCAATCAAACCACAAATTCATCTCTCTCTCTCTCTCTCTCTCTCTCTCTCTCTCTCTCTCTCTCTCTCTCTCACACACACACACACACACACACAAATCAAAAATCAAAAATGATTCCGCCGTCGTGGAGCATCTCTTCCGAGCTTGAGATCTCAATTATTTGGAGATACAGAAAGGGACTCCGTTTTTCTTCGTCCTCCACGAAGAAACACAGAGATGCTCCATGTGGCCGGCCAGGGACACTACAAGAAACACAAAGGAAATAATAAAATAATCTGGCTCGAGTGAACAGTACCTCGCTGGTCCAGACGAGGTACTGTAGCAATATGGCAAGAGGCGAGCCTTTCCTTGAGACTGTTAGGACTTGATTTTGGGGTTTATCCTATTCAAAATAGATAAAATGAGTATTTGTCTAGCCTATTGGAGATGCTCTAATAGAGACAACCCTTGTTTGGCTGACCCAAAAAGCCGAGTCTTGGTTTCTTGGCATTTTTGCGTTGCGTAGCTCTCTATCATTGGAGGGGCGATTTCTTGACTTTCCTTGACCATAAAAAACATAATTCTAATTTTGCTTTTTTTTTTTGATAATGCAAGATGTCCTGGCACGCATGTTGGAATAATCTCTACAACTTTTCTCACAACCGTTTTACAGACTTACGTGTAGGGAGTAATTCTCTATTTAATCCTTGTAAACTGAAATCTACATTCCAGACAATAGAAAATCTACATTCTTTCTCGTCTCTTTTTGCTTTTTTTAATTTACAGCGGGTCTATGGATAAGTGTTGTACTAAAAATGACTTGTCGGGCCGTATCAATTTGTTTCTTGTACCCCAACATCTATCCTTTATTGCTTTACGCTCCGCTCTGTTAAGATTATTATTTTTGTAAGTACTTATTTTTCGTTTCATAAGATAGGTCATTCTCTCATAATACATCACCTTTAATTTCAAAAAATAAGTATTTATTTGAAAAATAATTAAAAAATAAGTATTTATTTTAGTTAGTGGAACGGAGACTTATTCGAAAATTCCATTGCATGGTTACCGAATAGAAATTTTCTCTTAGAGAACAAATATTTGTATATATTGTCGTATGTTTTGGTACTAATGTCCCACAAATACCATTTTTGGTGATGCGACTAAGAAATTTACGAGCCAACTGAACAAGATGAATAGTTCGATTTAATCACAACCATGATCACAAGATAGGATTTATCAAAAAGCTTAACACCCTGTTGTGCCCCCAAATTGTAGCATCCCCTAATTTATTTGATTGAACGATATTTTCTAAGATATTTTAAGATTGACAAATGGGCATTTTTTATTTTTTGAAAATTATTTGTGCTATTCTCTTCATACAAAGCTCTGATTCTTAGGTTTGTGAAGTTTGATTTGACTTTTTGGATGGTCACTTGGTTTATGATGCCGGAGTATGACCTAGGTACCCGTTCGGCTAAACAAATTAATTGGTTTATTTTTTTGTTCTTATTCAATTTTTGTTATTGTATTTGTTAGTTTTTCATCAATTTTTTGGGGATTATTGCATCGTCATGACGAGAGGAATCTAAAAAGTAAAAATTATGATCGAAATCTAATTTTTTTTAATAAAGATGAAAAAATTGGCTTATTTTTGTCTTTATTTAAAAAAATTAGGTTTTGATCGTAATTTTTTACTTTTAGATTCTTTTTGTCATGACGATGGAATAGTCCCCAAAAATTAACGAAAAACTAACAAATACGAAAAAAATTGCATAAGAACAAAAAAATAAGCCAGTTGGCTCATTTAGCCGAACAGGCCCACGTGTTGTTCGGCTAAATAAGCCAACTAGCTTATTTTTTTTGTCCTTATTCAAATTTTTTTCGTATTTGTTAGTTTTTCATCAATTTTTTGGAGATTATTCCATCATCCCTAAAAGTAAAAAATTACGATCGAAACCTAATTTTTTTGAATAAAGACAAAAATAAGCCAATAAGCCAATTTTTTCGTCTTTATTAAAAAAATAGATTTTGATCATAATTTTTTACTTTTTAGATTCCTCTCGTCACGAAGATGCAATAATCTCCAAAAAATTGACGAAATACTAATAAATGCGAAAAAAATTTAAATAAGGAAAAAAAAAAAGCCAGTTGGCTTATTTACGCAATTGATGTAATCTGTACATTCTTTCTTTCTTTGAGTATGTGAGTATATTTGAATTTTAAAGTATAAACGTACTCAATTAGAGAATCACATAAACATCTCAGTGTTTTTCCAGTTTACGTTCTTTACTTAATTGTTAATAGGGCCGGCTCGTACGTTTTAGATGTCGGAAGCGAACCTCTTGAATGAGACCTCAAGAAATTCCGTATACAAGTATTTACCGTCCATGATCGTCGGTCGTTGTCTTCCCTTCCCTTCTCTTGCTGCGTTCCTTTCTTTCTTCTTTCTTCTCTCTTTGATCGGCCACGCAATATATCTTCCTGTCGTCCCTTAAATTATTTTTTTAACACCTTAGTGTTTCTAATGAGTAATTCCACCATTTGAGGCTATGTTGTGGCTCCTAAATTTCAATTGGATTTATTTTGTGTAAAAGAGGCTAGTGCAAATTTTTTTTGGACCACACACACATATATAACTCATGTATAGAAATCTTTAGGTAAGAACCTTAAGATAAGGACCTTATATGCGGGCCATCCCATTTCTCGCTTCCTAATCAGATTTCGATGATCCGAGCCACTCAATGTGATTAGAACATGATTTTAAGGATAACCCCGAGAAATCGTAAAAAAAAATGACCGGAAATGGCTTGATTTGAACAGTTTTTCTTTTAACCGTTTAATAAAAAACTATTTGGAACTGTTCGGATGAAATCCTTCCCGATCATTTTTTTTGAAGACTTTTTGCTGGAACCCTTAAAATCACGTTCTGATCACATTGAGCGGCTCCGATCATCGAAATTCGATCGGGATCAATGAGGTCCTTATAAAAAGGGAATTCATATATATATAGGGATCATAAAATTTTGGGAGCCCTTATTTTTAACTTTTTATAGGACCAGAAGCGCATGTTTCTCCTGCCTTGACCATAAGCTGGCCATGATTGTTAAGCGCGTTGTGCGCGATGACATCTGAATTGTAGTATATACATCTATATGGATAAGAGGTGGAGGCGAAGGTCAGGATGGAGCTAGGCCACGTGAAATTTGGTCCAGCGCCCAGGTTATTCCCTCCCTTGCACGGTACGACACTCATGTGGCTTTGAAAGCAACTATATATATGGCACACATAAGTTGCACACCTTATAAATATTAGTGGAGAATTATCCAGAATGATTTTAACCACTCGAATTCATGACCACACCTTAAAATTCATAAGGGAAAAAGACAAAAAAACTCTAGAAATTTATTGAATGAAAGAGGCCTCCGCAGTAGGCGGTAGATAGGCTTACACCCCTACTTATGCTAGTAGGAGTTCTAACAATGAGACAATAATTATGAAATGATATTTCATAATAATTGTGCCACCTCTTTTCTATCACCTTCAACAAGTATGAAATGATATGTCAATTAAGTGAATTTATTTTTTAGCATTGAATGCAGGGGAAAGAGCTTTTAAATTTGAGCATGTTCAACTTATTTTTACTTGAAAAATGATTAAAAACACCACCAACCCAAATTTAAGTGTGTTTAATTTATTTTGATTGTACTAATCAACTTAATTTTAGTTGAAGAGTTATTTGAAAAGAATAGTCGCATAAAATAAATTCAAATGTCATAACTCACGCAAAGCACATACTTTTGAAACATAACCTTCCAAATTACATACTAATTTCTACGTGGTATGGTCAACCGATGTATATAGTCAATCCAAATTGCTCATTATTTTTCTCAATCGATGTATAGTCTTACTTCTTTTTCTTTTTTCTTTTTTGTAACCAAGGAATAACCTTACAGCTGAGTCACTATTGGACCCGACTGCGCAATCCAAATCTTAGGAGAGACTAGCACAACAACTCACCGCCATAGGCTCCCACTTAAATCATGGTTTGCCTCCTGGGGGAATCGAATCCTGCTATGTTGCAAGCGCAGGTTCAACCTTACCATGTTGACAACCCATGGGTGGGTATAGTCTTACTTTACTTGGCAAGTACACGTTAATTGTTCCAAGACTATACATTCCAAATTACGCATTAATTTCCAAGTAAAGTAATTACTTGGAAATAAGATTATACATTCCTATTATTTTCGTTTTTCTCTTTGTCTATTCCTCCTGATGGACTTATTTATTGCATCGGTTGAGTTGTTAAACTTGGTTATCTCGTGGACTATCATAACTTGATGTAGTGTTCCGAAATTGTACTTTGTAATTCATACATGCTTTAAAGGACCTCTCATATTATCGATTGACAAAAATAATAATAAGATCAATCTCCTAATTACTCCTATGTAATTCCTTAACACAACTTTTCAAAACAATTAAAGGTAAATTACATTTTTGCCCCTTCTAACTACGACCTTTTTACAGTTTGCCCCCTCACACTATTTTTTTTTTCCGCTTAAGCTCCTCTAACTACCTTTTACCAGTTATTGTTGCTGATAAGCACCCGATAATACAATATAGGGTGCGCTAATTCTCCAGTTTTGGTTTAACCTTCTTGTTAACTTAGTCGTTTTTTATTCCTTTTGTGTGTAGGACGTGTTAATCCTGTTTTGCCGGAATATCACTTAATAGTGAGGTGTTAAAGCATAAAGCGTATCCAAGACGTGTCAAGACCGGAAGGTGACCCGTCGGCTCGAGAAGGACAAGTCAAAGATCAAGATCAAGAGCTGGGTTTAAGCCAATCGGTATCGCTACGATGCAAAAGTTCCCATCGGTACCGAGCTCTTCAAACTAGCCCCTAACTGCTTCTGTATTGATACCAAGTAATTTAGTCTATCAGTACCAATTGGCTCAGTGCAACTCCTTAACTGGTTCGGTATTGATACCATTTATTTTCTCCTATCGGTACCGAGCCCTTATCACAGCAGCGTAAGGCAGTTTCCATCGGTACCGAAGGCCTTATGAGGGATATTTTTGGATCTCCTGAAGAATATGCCAGGCGCGTACCTTAGTAGTAGAATAGATTTGATTACATCATTGGTAGATCTAGATCTAGATTTTGGAATTATTTTTGAATGTTCTTCAATTTCCAGTTTTGAATCTTTAATTCTCTATCTTAATTAATTAGTTTTTGATATTGTCATCTTCATTAAAGTTGTAGTAAATCCTTCGATCTATCGTTTAATCTAATTTTCTTCTAGCATTGTTATTTCAATTATGCTAAGTAGATTTTCGCTTGCTCATATCTCACTAGATATGTGTGAATAGTTTTTCAAGGTTAGGTCATGGGGTGATTAACACCTCATGGCTCAAGTAGAATTGCGTTTTTTCACCATAAAGTTTAAACCTTTGGTTCGAAAATCGATGTGGAGTTCGGATTTATTTGTCAAATCGCTAAGGTATTAATCTCCTTGATCATTTGTAGGTAAGAGTTTCGCCTACTTACCACACATGATGCTTAGAGCTCTGATGCACGAGGCATTTGCTAAATAAATTCTAGAGCTAACTTGGTTATCGAACAATTCTATATTCCGATTTGGGAACCTTAATTATGTATCCTGAACCGCGTAATTGGGTGAGAAATGCAGTTTAACTTGAGTCGTGAGTGTTTATAATTCCTAGACCTAACCTTCCGTTTATCTTAGTTTATTTGCTTTTCAATTTAGCCCCTTTTAATTTTTAGTACACACATAAAACTAAGTTGGCTGTCTAAAAGCTGAAAACCCGAGCTTACATCTACAAATCCAGCAAAGTCGTATTAATTATTCCCTTGGGTACAATCCCGGTCTTCTGAATTATCATGTTTCAACTGACGTATTAAGCCCTACGCTTGGGGCATTATTCCATATATCAGATTGAACGAAGCATTTTTGGTGCCGTTGCCGGGAATTTCTTATTATGGCTTTCTTGGAGGTTCGACAAAGCACTGTAAGTATCCCGCTTTTGTCTAGTAGTAGTAGTAGTGGAAGTAGTAGTAGTTTAGTAGTTTATGTGTTAGTAGTTCGTATTTAGTTTAGTGGATACCTTTAACCTGGTTATACCAAACTTGAGGTGTAACGAAGCCAGGCTAAATATCGAGTTTGTTCTTAGTTAGTGTAGTTAGTTAGCTTAAATTTGATTGCGTTGCTTAGCCGAGGAGGTAGCATAACCCCTCGCATATTCTGTTTGCTGAGTTGAGGTGGCGGCATAGTCCCTCCAGTCTTGTAGTTTGTTGGTAGTTAGTTAGTATTTGTGTTAGTTTATGCCTGTTTATCGAAGCCCAATTTTCAATCGGCTTCATCGTTCTTCTTCACCGCCAAGAATCCGTAGCATTGTAACGCCTCTGAATTTTGGTCAGTAAAAATTTCGTTAAATATTTGAATTTTATTTGAATTATTTATTTTCTCTTGAGTGGCTGTATGATTTCTTGTTTATTTTCGTCGTAGTTGGATTTTAGTCATTTGGTTAACTCTCGACTAGAAACCCTACGTGACCAATTTAGTTAGTTTCCAACCGACTACTTGGAGGAACTGAGAAACCAACTCACCTAGTTACTAGATGAACCTTTTGAAACTTTTGAACCTTTTGCCTTTACCCATTGGTCTATAATAGTTAGGGTAATTTTTGCCCATTGGACAATAAGCTTTTTATTAAAAGTAAATGTAGTCTTTCAAAATCTTATTTTTAAAATAAAAGGTACTTATACTCTTTTTATCCATTGGTTATTAACCGCAAAGAGAATTATTATCCGTTGGGTAATAACCATTAGGGAAGTTAGTGACCCTTGGGTAATAAGTCTTTTGACCAAACAAAGTACCGATGTGACTACAAAACCTTCCAATAAAGTTAATTTGACTAGTCAACCTTTTCAACCATAGAAATTACTTATTTATTTCATTTTATTAATGTGGTTTTATTCTTTATCCTTTGGACAATAAAAGTTAGGGGAACTATTATCCATTGGGTAATAACCTTATTCTTTCAACCAAGTACATGGGATTATTAAACTTGTCTTTTTCCTAAATTGCCCATGTGATAAAGTACATATTTTTTTTTATTTTATAAAAGTACTTAGTAGCCTTTAAAGCCTAAGATTTTCCTAAGTACTCCTATAATATTTTATATTGGGATTTTGTACACAATTAGATTAATTTATTAGGGAGTTGATCTTCCTAGAGTACACTAGTCTATTTGTTTAGTCAAACATGTGCCTAAATTGTAATTCTTTATTGGGTATTTGATTTTGTGAATCTTGTACTTTGTACTTTTATTTATTCTTCCTTGTTTATACATATGTGTGTGTGTGTGTGTGTACTAGAGAGAGAGAGAGAGAGAGAGAGAGGAAAGAGAAAAGAAAGATTTGGTTGTACTCACCTTGATCTTTCTCATTTTGCAAATTCATGGGTGAACCTTCCTTCTACCTAAGAAACTAGCCCTCCATTAACCTCCATTGTACTTCTATATTTGTTTTAGACAAAATCTTGTACCATTGTCTCCAAATCTTCCAACAAATCTTCCATAATCCATCCATGGTACACCATTTAGCCATGCAAGCCTAGGGTTAGCCTTTGACCTTCCATAAGTGCTTGACAAGTATCAAAAATTGAGGAATGAGAGCGGGGGGGTGGTGGTACGGCCATGAAAAGAGGAGAGAGAGCCAAGGTTTTTCTATAAATAGGACCCCATGTTTGCCATTCAACTCACACCTTCACCTAGCAACTTTTCTCTCTAGAAAAATTTTGTTCTTTCTTTGTTCTTACTTAGTTCTTCTTTGTTCTTGAGTTGTTCTTGAGTTATTCAAGAAACTCAACCTAAGCCGCCACTAAACCGCCACTCGACCACCCTTCAATCCATAAAGTAGTGTAGTGTTAGTCAAGAAGAAGTTTCGAGAGAAACCTTTCTCTTTCGAAGCTACCGGAGACTGCCGTAGGAAGTTATTCCGTCTGATCGCTGACTAACCTTCCGTAGCCGTTACTACCGCCAAGAAGTAAGGTAGGATTCCTTGTCCCCTATCTCTACGTATATGTAGGATTCCCTTATCGTCCACCCCACGTATAAAGTAGATTCTCCCCATTTATTACTCCTAATTATATGTAGTGCATCCTTACTTACTTATTTAAAAGTATTTGTATTTTGATCTTTAAAGATGATTATGAGTATGAAAATATGAATTGCTTGTATTACTTGTGGTGTGATAAAGCATAAGTGATTTAACTCCAAAGACGTCTGTACATGTGGCATTGTGCTTGAACAAGCATAAGTGATACACTCCTAGGGTGTCCGTACATGTGGCGTTATGCTAAAAGTGATGATTGAGCGTGATAAGTAATATAGAATTGGACAATCTTGTTAGAATGATTCATGTTTATTCTTGTCCTACCGCGGAATCTTTGCATGTAATGAGACACGAGAATCGAGAAAGTAGAAACATGACACCTAGGGTGTGGATAATGATGAGATGTGTTTTGAAACCGTAATGTGGCCGGACTTGGTAGCCCATTGTGTGTATGAAAATCCGCGATGTGGCCGGACGTGGTAGCCCATCGTGTGGATTGTGAAAACCGCAACGTGGCCGGACTTGGTAGCCCGTTGTGTGTATGAAAACTCGTAATGTGACCGGACTTGGTAGCCCATTGCGTGGATTGTGAAAACCACAATGTGACCGGACTTGGTAGCCCATTGTGAAGATTGCCAATGCGGCCGGACGTGGTAGCCTCATTGGTGATATGGCTTGGTTATCCGCGGAGAGGAGCCAATGCAAGTTTTGTGTGCCAATGGGAACCCTGCGCGGCGGAACCATTGTGAGGATACTCGGGAGACCGGCGCGGCGGAACCGAGGTTGGGTGTGTGGCTTGGTTATCTGCGGTACGGAGCCAATGCAAATGATTTGAAAGGTTGTGGCTTGGTTATCTGCGGTACGGAACCAATGCAAATGATTTTTGAAAGGTTGAATTGAAATGTAAAAGAGTCGACACGGTCTACGATAAGTCGTGTAGGAGAAACAAAGAGAATTATGGACACCTACGATAGATGATTAATGAATGTGGATGTGTCATTGTTAACTGTGTATATATGTATCATGTGGAAATCGATATTTTATTATAGCTTTGTTTGTAAGTTAAGGTTGGTGGGTAAGGATTTCCTATTGAGCGTTGTAGCTCACGGTGTTGCCTTTTTGGTGACCCTGACATATTATATTGGTGGTGACGCCGGTATAATATGTCAGACCTTATAGTTGTTCAAGACGAACAGTTCACCGTGGAGGCCTTTGGAGCTGAAAAGCTGGCTAGAATGGAGGAGCAGACAGAGCTGTAGTTAAGAACCCTAGTTTCCCTCCCTTTTGTAATAAAAGTACTCTGATGGAGGTTATGATGTAATAAAGAGCCAAACTCTATTTTGAAGTTGCAATAAAATTGTCTTTTTAACGTACCCAAAATTTGGGGCGTTACAAGTATTGTCAGGGCGTATCCTGCCCACTCT
Source organism: Rhododendron ovatum (assembly GCA_019656835.1). Taxonomy (NCBI): domain Eukaryota; kingdom Viridiplantae; phylum Streptophyta; class Magnoliopsida; order Ericales; family Ericaceae; genus Rhododendron; species Rhododendron ovatum. Next base: position 20,193,117 of record CM033793.1, on the reverse strand, counting down.
TCACCTCGCAAACTAAATCGCAATTGCAAAGGCCCAATGGCAGAAGAAGTTCCAGTTCGTACTTTACGTGATTATCTGAATCCAGAATGGGCTCCTCAAGTATCTCCTATCGTTATTCCGACTCCGACCGTTGGGAATGTTTTTGAATTCAAAGCTGAGTATCTTCGGATAATTCCAGAATTTCGGGAGCGAGAATTGGAGGATCCTTATTTGCATATCTGGGAGTTTGAGAATATTCTACATTCTTTCGTAACAGTTCCAGGGCAACTTGATCAAGCTTGCCTGAAATTATTCCCATTCACTCTCAAGGACAAGGCGAAATAATGGTTCAATTCTCTGAAGCCTCGATCTTTGCGTAACTGGGGAGAAGTTCAGGATGCTTTCACCACTAAATTCTTTCCAGCAAGTAAGATGAAGTTATTTATCGATTATATTAAATGTTTCAAGCAAAGGGATGAAGAGACTTACGACAAGTATTGGGAGCGATACAAGGACTTGCTTATGTCGGTTACTCATCACAACCTTCTGTTGTATCTCAGAGTCAATTATTTCTACACAGGGTGCTCCCAAGAGAGTAAACAGCTTCTGAATACTATGGGTGGAGATAATTTTATGGGGAAGACACCGGAGGATGCTTGGGATTGCTATGAGTCACTAGCTGAGAAGACCCAGTCTTGGCAATTTGCAGATCCAAGAGATAGATCAATATACAATCAAGGTCCTACAGGTTCAGGGAAATTCTCTATTGCAAAGCATACAGCTTTTGAAACTTGATTGGAGGAGATTGCTCGGAAACTTGACAAGTTGGAATTAAAGAGTGCTCAATCTCAAGAAGTGAAAGCAGTGCGCCAAATGGAGGAAGTATGTGTTATTTGTGAGATTGTGGGCCATTCTACCGAAGCGTGCCCCGACATTCCTGCTCTTAAGAATGTGATTAAGGGGATTGCTCCAAAAGAAGTACATGCCATGCAATGTTTTGACCCTTATTCTCAATTTTATAATCTGGGGACAAGGCAACATCCAGCTTTCCGTTAGAATCAATCTAATGAAGGGAGTTATTCTCAAGTTCCACCCCCCGCTCCTCAACTACCTTGGAAGCAACCTTAGAATGCTTTCCGTTTCCCTTAAGCTCAAGGTTCGCCAGGATTTGTGTAGCAGGCCGAGCAAAATGGCTCGTGCCATTTTCGAATGTGATCTAATATCCCTATCAACTCTAAGTCATCTTTCTCTCAACGTTCGGAACGCCGAAGGCCTCCATAGCCGAGGGTCTCATTAATTACGACTTCCTTTATCACCTCAGTCTCCAGCACCCACACGAGCGGGAAATGCGTTCGATTGGACACCCTCCGAGGTCGCACAACACGCTCGGTTCCGAACGAAGCGTAGCCATCGTTCCAGCTCACCTACATAGGAACAGCAACCGTGGCAATGATGATGGTTATGACGTCATCCAAATGGTTATGAGGATAGCAATGGGGGCACGTGAAGGTGCCAGCTCATCCTGTACGTGACGTAAGAGTGACGTTAGCCGACGCGTGTCGAGCGTTGGTGCAATATTGGAGATCAAGCTAAGAGGTTCCCTATAAATATCCCATTATGCCTACTTGGAAGAGGTACGCACAAAAGAAAAACCCTAGCTCCTGGTTCTTAATTTCTCTTTGCAAGTAAACTGACTCTTGCACCGGAGGGCCATCCTGGAGAACCTCCGATGTGGTCTTTAGTCGTGCTTCATTTTTGCAGGGCGAAGGAAGGAACCAGGAGCAGATCTCGAACCCACATCCAGAAAGCATGGACCATTCGGAACGGAGCCCCATAATTTGGTGAACCCAACGTGAAATGGCTGTTTCTCAGATCCACGGCGGCTCCTCCGTGTTGACCACCTCTTTTTTTTCCTAAAAACTTCACTCCACCAGATTTCCTCCAGTCTCCCCCTAAAAAATGGGCGGAGCACCTCCACCTCCTCTTTTTCAACCCCTAAGTTCCTCTTTGTACATCACCTCTGAAACCGGTATTAATGCCGCCTCCTCATCTCACCCTCATGGATTTACTCCTCCAGGCGTAAGCACCACTATCCAATGTCCAGTAGGTTTAAGTGAAGACGCTCTAACATACGTACAAATGCTAGAACAGGAACAAGAACAGACCAATGCTGATGTCGCCATTCTAAAAATAGAGATCGCAACGATTAAGGCCAACGAATGTTCGACGGCATCCCATTCCGGATCTAAGGGATGGCGCCGAAGAGGAAATCTGCCACCTCCTCCTCCTCTGGGTGGTGATGGACGGCCACATAGAATCTCAGTCCATGATCGCTTGGACCCACCATTGACAGTGCACTGAGCCGGGGATAGCGCTCGCTTTAGGCAGCAACTCTCCCCGGTTCATCAACGTCTCGGCAATGGTGCGGGACTTAAAGGAAGAGAAGGGCGACGAGAAGGGAGCCCACATACTGTTTTCTCAAGTTCATCGGTTGGAGACGAATACTCCCAGGGCTCTTAGTTACGATACCGTGGAATTTAAAGACAACGATCAGGCTCTTATCCCGTATGAATCCGAGCGGCGAAAAAGTCGAATGCCGGGAAGAAATGGGAAAGGTCCTCAGAGCCATCGCATTGAACATGATGAAGTCCCTCGGGAAAAGACCTACGACGGACGATCAACAAATTCGGGAAGCACTTGGAAACTTCCCCGTGAAAAAAGCATAAGTGTGGTCGTTCGGCAAGACGATCGTCCTAGCCAACGAAGGGTCTATCATACTGAAAATCTTCCAGAAAAGGACCACAGAAGGGTCCCCATAGAGAAGAGAGAGAGACGGGATCTCAACGTCAACATGATGTGATGGAAGAAAAACAGAGGGAACAAGAATACCGAGCATTGAAGAAATCTCGGAACACTCGAGAAGGTCTCCCTCCTCGGCCGACTCACGAGTATCAATTGAAAAAGCTGACAGAGTCTCCCTTCTCGGCCAAGATCCAAGCCATCTTGCTGAAGCCAGGGCTCCATCTCCCGAAATTCCAGAAGTTCGACCCCAGCACAACCGAAGCATACACCCATCTCATTAGTTACAAAAGCACCATCTCATGCCTCACCGATGACGATGCCACCATATGCAAAGCATTTCCCTCGAGTCTTGGGCACCTCGGCCTGCTTTGGTTCAACCAATTAGAAGCAGGATCGATCCATAGTTTCAAAGAGCTTGAAAGGGCTTTTAACTATCGGTTCATCACTAGCAACAAACAAGCCAAGGAAGAAGATGCCCTGGCACAGATGAGGAAGAGATCCGGCGAAACACTTTGGAAGTATGCCGAGCGTTACTGGCAATTGTTTAACGAGATACCCGGTGTTGATCAATACTGGGCAGCAAGGAACTTTAAAAATGGATTGGAAACAGGAAGCAAGATTCTAGATGAGCTAGCAATACGGGCACCTCACGGAATGAATGAGCTAATGAGGACGGTTGAACAGTTCTGTTCCTACGAAGAGTTCCTCGTCGAACGAGAACTCCAAGGAGGACAAAACTCAACTGCACCCCAAAGCCTTCATATCCCCACGCCCCAAATTGCACCCCCAAAGCCTGTGGTCGCGGTCCAGCCGAAGAAGCAGGTCAACACAGTCAAGATGGCAGACAAAAAGAGTCCGAAAGCTCATGACTATATAGCTGAAACCACCGTTTTCAAAGAGCCAATTTATTTCCTCCTCTGTACGTTAGAGAGGGAACCGTTCTTTGTCTGACCGAACCCTCCCAAGTTGAACACAGAAAAAGGTAATAATAATAGTCGGAAGAGATGCTCGTACCACAACGAGCTTGGGCATTACACCACGGCTTGCGCTCCGTATAAAGCACTATTGGAAAATCTAGCGGCACAGGGACTTCTCGATGATCATATTGACTGGACAAAAACATCGAGGAGACAGCCGAACGCTGGTGGACAAAATCCCATTCCCCGTCCGGTCGGAGTAATCAACGTTATTCACGGACCAACTACAAAGGAGGGAGCAAAACAGCTTCATTTAGAGCTTGACAAAGCTCAGAAAGTTACCCAAATTTTTTCCATCGATTGTGCTCCTAAACGGATGAAGACGCTTGAGCGTCCCTGGTCAATCACTTTCACCGAGCAAGATCTTCAACCAATCCAAACACCCCATAGCGACGCTCTGGTGGTCACGGTGCAAATCTCAACTCACTCTGTCAAAAGGGTGCTTGTGGATCAAGGAATCTCAGCGGAAGTAATGTACTTATCCCTCTTCAAGGAGCTCAAAATCCCAGAGTCATGCCTTCTCCCAGCAGAAGTTCCCCTAATTGGATTCAGTGGAACGCGTGTTTGGCCTCTCGGTAGGATCACCCTCCTCGTTGTTATAGGCTCGATTGCTTCTAATCTGGAGTTCATTGTCGTGGACGCCCCGGGTCCGTACAACGCAATCCTCGGCCGAAATTGGCTCCATTCAATAAAAGCCGTCGCCTCAACCTACCACCAGGTGGTCAGATACATCGGCGCTCACGGCAAACAAGAAGATCTATTGGGAGACCAATTACAGGCCAGACAATGTTATGTCTCAGCCGTCGGAAAGACATTAAGCTCCAAACGAGTACATTGGGTTCAAGTCCCAGACAAACCAGTTCTCGAGGACGTCGGATTTCTTCCAGAAGAAAAATCCATTGAAGACTTTATCAAATTCCCACTCAACGAGGATGCATCACGATATTTCATGCTCGGCGCCGGTTTGCCCGAAGTCGAGAGTGAAGAAACGTTTCAGTTCCTAAAGAGCAATATTGAAGTCTTTGCTTGGACGCCGTACGATATGCCAGGCATCAACCCGAAGCTCATCCAGCACTCACTCAACGTTTCAAAATCGGCAAAGCCAGTGATTCAAAAGCCTCGACGATCGGCCACTATTCATGCCGAAGCAGTAAACGAAGAAGTGGACAAACTCCTCGAGGCAGGTGCCATCAAAGAAGTGCAATACCCCACTTGGCTTGCGAACCCTGTGATGGTAAAGAAGAAGAATGGAAAATGGAGGGTCTGCGTGGACTACACTAACTTGAATGATGCTTGCCCAAAGGACTGCTTATCCCTCCCAAAAATAGATCAATTAGTAGATGCAACAGCGGGTCATGCTCGGCTCAGTTTTTTTGATGCCCACAGGGGTTACTACCAGATAGCCATGGACCCTGACAACATGGAAAAAGCGGCGTTCATCACCCCCAGGGGCCTCTTTTGCTACCTGGTTATGCCGTTCGGTCTTAAGAACGCGGGGGCCACATTTCAAAGAATGGTATACCTATTGTTCGGAATGCTCATCGGAGAGATCATGGAAGCCTGTATTGACGATATGGTCGTCAAAAGTCTCAAAGCCGTGAAACACTTCTCTCACCTTGCCGAAGTTTTTGCAATACTGAAAAAGTACAAGTTACGGCTGAATGCCGACAAATGCGCCTTCGGAGTTAGTTCCTGAAAGTTCCTCGGTTATTGTAACGCCCCTGAATTTTTGTCAGTAAAAATTTCAATAAAAATTTGAATTTTATTTAAATTACTTATTTTCTCTTGAATGGCTATATGTTTTCTTGTAAATTTTCGTCGTAGTTAGATTTTTGGTCATGTGTTAAACTCTTGACTAGAAAACCTACGTGACTAATTTGGTTAGTTTCCAACCGACTACTTGGAGGAACCGAGCAACCAACTCACCTAGTTACTAGATGAACCTTTTGGACCTTTTGAAACTTTTGAACTTTTTGCCTTTACCCATTGGTCCATAATGGTTAAGGTAAATTTTGTCGATTGGACAATAAATTTTTTTTAAAAAAAGTACATGTAGTCTTTTCAAAATTTTATTTTAAAAAAAGGTACTTGTACTCATTTTATCCATTGGTTATTAACCGCTAGGGGAATTATTATCTATTGGGTAATAACCGTTAGGAAAGTTAGTAACCCTTGGGCAATAGAGTCTTTTGACCAAATAAAGTACCGATGTGACTAGGGAACCTTCCAATAAAGTTGATTTGACTAGTTAACCTTTTCAACCCTAGAAATTACTTATTTATTTTATTTTATTAATTTGATTTTATTCTTTGTCCTTTGGACAATAAAAGTTAGGGAAACTATTATCCATTGGATAATAGAAACCCAATTCTTTATATTAAAAAGGTTTAATGAAAGATTTGATCAAAGTACTATTATAGACTTTTATAAAATTACTTTAAAGTACTTTTTGATTATTTTATTATAAAAAATTTCATAGTTATTATTGTCCATTGGATAATAAAAGTTAGGGTATTTATTGTCCATTGGGTAATAGTTTGGTATTTCAACCAAGTACATGGACTTATTAAACTAGTCATTTTTTCTAATTACCCATGTGATAAAGTACATATTATTTTTTTATAAAAGTACTTAGTAGCCTTTAAAGCCTAAGATTTTCTAGGTACCTTAATAATATTTTATATTGGGGTTTTGTACCTAATTGGATTTGTTTAATGGGAGGTGTGATCTACCTAGATTACAAAGTACCTAGTTTATTTATTTAAAGGGGCATGTGCCTAATTGGATTTCTTTAATGGATATTTGATTTTGGAAATCTTGTACTTTTGTACCTTTGATATTATATGTGTGTATATATATATATGTAGTGTACTAGAGAGAGAAAGAGAGAGAGAGAGAGAGAGAGAGAGAGAGAAAGAGAGAGAGAGAGAGAGAGAGAGAGAGAGAGGAGGAAAGAGAGAGGAAAGTTGATTGTACCATGCTTGATCTTTCCTTGATCTTTCTTCATCATTGGAGAATCTTCCTCCTAACCAAACATAACTCCCCCATTGTACTTCTAGGATTGTTTAGTACCCAAATCTTGTACCATTGTCTCCAAATCTTCCAACAAATCTCCCATAATCCCATCCAAAGACAATCTTAGCCATGCAAGCCTAGGGTTAGGCTTTGATCTTTCAAAGATTGCTTGTCATGTGTCAAAATTTGAGGGAGAGAGAGAGAGAGGGGGGCCAGCCTTGGGGAGAGAGGAGAGGGCATGCCCTTGCCTATAAATAGCAAGCCATTCCAAGCATTGAACTCACACCTTCAAACTTTGCTCTTCCTCTCTCTAGAATTCCTTTGTTCTTCGTGTTCTTGAGTTGTTCTTGAGTTCTTCAAGAAACTCATCCAAAACCGCCAACAGACCGCCACTCGACCACCCTTCGATCCATAAAGTAGTGTAGTGTTAGTCAAGAAGAAGTTTCGAGAGAGACCCTTATCTTTCGAAGCTACTGGGAGCATTCCGTAAGAGGTTACTCCGTCCGATATCCGACTTGCCTTTCGTAGCCGTTACTACCGCCAAAAAGTAAGGTAGGATTCCTTGTCCCCTATCTCTACGTATATGTAGGATTCCCTTATCGTCCACCCCAAGTACAAAGTAGGTTATTTCTATTTACGTTCTTATCTCGAAGTAATTGTATTTTTGATATTTAAGATGGCTATGAGTATGCATATATGAATTGCTTATATTACTTGTGGTGTGATAAGCATAAGTGATTTCACTCCAAAGACGTCCGTACATGTGGTGTTGTGCTTTGAATAAGCATAAGTGATACACTCCAAAGGCGTCCGTACATGTGGCGTTATGCTATAAGTGATGATTGAGCGTGATAAGTAATATAGAATTGGACGATCTTGTTAGAATGATTCATGTTTATTCTTGTCCTACCGCGGAGTCTTTGCATGTAACGAGACACGAGAATCGAGAAAGTAGAAACATGACACCTAGGGTGTGGTTAATGAAAGAAAATGTTTTTCGAGGAAGAAAAATATTTTGAAACTATATAATGACCGGTTTTGGGTGGCATTATGTGAGTGGTGCACGTGTGTTAAAGAAAGATTTGTGAAAAACCCAATGAGAACCCGGAGCGGCGGAATCATTGAGGGGATACTCGGGAACCCGGAGAGGCAGAACCGAGGTTTAGTTTTTGTGAAAAACCCAATGAGAACCCGGAGCGGCGGAATTATTGTGGGATACTCGGGAACCCAGAGCGGCGGAACCGAGGGTTTTAGATTTTGAAAACCCCAAATGGGAACCCAAAGCGGCGGAACCATTGTGGGATACTTGGGAACCCAAAGCGGTGGAACCAAGGGTTTTAAATTGTGGCTTGGTTATCCACGGTACGGATCCAATGCAATTGTGTGCCAATGGGAACCCGGCGCGGCGAAACCATTGTGAGGATACTCGGGAGACTGGCGCGGCGGAACCGAGGTTGGGTGTGTAGCTTGGTTATCCGCGGTACGAAGCCAATGCAAATGATTTTTGAAAGATTGGATGTGTAGCTTGGTTATCCGCGGTACGGAGCCAATGCAAATGATTTTGAAAGGTTGTTTTAAAATGTGAAAATGTTGACACGGTCTACGATGAGTCACGTAGGAGAAACCCGAGAATCTTGGACACCAACGATAGATGATTAACGAATGTGGATGTGTCATTGTTAACTGTGTATATACGTATCATGTGGAAATTGATGTTTTATTATAGTCTTGTTTGTAAGTTGAGGTTGGTGGGTAAGGATTTTCCCTATTGAGCGTTGTAGCTCACGGTGTTGCCTTTTGGTGACCCTGACATATTATATTGGTGGTGATGCCGGTATAATGTGTCAGACTTTATAGATGTTCAAGACGAACAGTTCACCGTGGAAGCTTTTGGAGCTGAAGAGCTGGCTAGGATGGAGGAGTAAGCGGAGTTGTAGTTAGGAACCTTAGTTTCCCTCCCTTTTGTAATGAAAGTACTCTTATGGAGGTTATGATGTAATAAAGAGCCAGACTCTATTTTGAAGTTGAAATAAAATTGTTTTTTTAACGTACCCAAAATTCGAAGCGTTACAACTTGGTATCAAAACTTTAGGTTCAAAACCTCGGCCATGGGTAGAATGGGTAGAATCACGAGATAAGTTTGACCGTTGCACAAACGTAAATTGAGTTTAAGTTTACCGTCCCAAATTGGGTGGAATTCTGTCAAAACAATCTTCGGATTGAAGTAAGGCACGGAAATTGGCAGTACAGCCGAGCTGGGAATTCCCGAACAATTGGATGATGACTTAAATCAAGGATCGAATGTTGGACTTAGAAACTCGAAAGTTTTCTTTAGAGTTAGTGAAACTCTACTTGAGGTTGAAACCTTTCCTTGTAGATGAACCATCTAGTTAACCTATAGGTTGGAGCTCGCCAACCCAAGGTCACCATAGAAGCTATGACAACTCAATTAGCGGGAAATCCTGACTTTATTGCCACTGTACTCGCTGAAAAACGAGATTTCATGAGAGTGCAGCAGAATACCCCTATTCCCGTGGAGGAAGACCCTTGGTTTCGTGAAATGTTTCCTATCCTGTATGCCTTCCATGAGTATTTCGGTGTTTTACCCCCGATGGAGAACTTTGAGGTTGGAGTTACGGAGAAAGAAGTCGAAGGTGATAAGGACGCCAATGAGGTGACCGGGGAGGAAAACCTATTAGGTGAAGAGAATCTCGAAGACGACGAGACCCCAAAAGCAGAGGATGCCAATTAGGCATATCTGAGGCTGACCTAGGAGCATTGTAATCCTTTGGGATGTAGAATGTTAAGGATTAGGATCATTTTCAGCTTGTGTTAGGAAAAATCTCGTGTCTCTACTTGCCTTATAGTAGAACTCTAGGCCTATGATTGTATCTTTCTTCATATCTATGGAAAATTTTGCTTATATTAAGAGTACCGTTGCATACTATATGCTTTTAAATACCAATAGATTAGTTAGATTAAACCTCCCCCTTTCAATTTCACTCGTAGATGGTGAACCGGCGTAGCGGAATAGGATATGAGAACGGTGACTCTTCTAACCCTAATCCCAACCCCGACCTCGCTCAAGTCATGCAAGCACTCGTAACCGCCTTGAACGCTAACCGCCAAAACCAGAACCATGACAACGAGCCTATGACCCGAACTCGAGCAATGAACGAGTTCTGCAAACGTCGACCCCCGACCTTCAATGAAGATACCAACCCCACCATGGCTGAAGCCTGGCTAAAAGAAACCAAGGTGATCCTGGACACCTTGGAGATTATCCGAAACGGAGACCGTGTGGCCTTAGCCACTTACCAGCTGAAGGGAGAAGCCCGTTACTGGTGGGAGTTAATGGAGGCCACCCATGCCATAGCCACCATGACCTTTGCTGAGTTTGAAACCCTATTCCTCGACAAATACTTCCCTACACCCCTTCGCCTAACCAAGGAGCAGGAATTTATGAATCTGAAACAAGGGACGATGACCGTGACCCAGTACGCGGCCAAATTTGAAGAGCTATCCCGTTACGCCCTAACCGCTGTAGCTACCGAAGACAAGAAGGCAAGAAGATTCGAGTGGGGGCTGACTACCGCTCGAAGGGCCGTAGTGGCATAAGCCTTTACCACCTATAATGGTGTGGTCCAGTGTGCTCTCTGCCTGGAAAGCGAGGAGGCTGACTTTAAAACCCGCTGGAGGAAGGCGACCGGCAACACCGGCGGACCAATCCGCACCTAAACCCTCAGCAATAACTGTGGACCCTACTCCACCAAACCCTTTACCCCGTCTCAGAACAACCAAACTTGGAGGACTGCTAACTCTGAAAGTGGCGAACCAAAGAGAGGCGGTAGAGACATAGCGACAGTTCAGTGTTTCAACTGCCAGGCTATGGGTCACTATAAGTGTGACTGCCCCTGACTTCAAAAAGGAGCGAATGGAAGCTTTTGAAATCAGAAGGCTCAACAACCCGGACAGGCCGATTTTGGGAAGCAAAACCCTGGACGCCCATCGCAGCAGCTGAATGGGCAGAACAAGGGAAAACAGCCCATGGGAATCCAGCAAAGCACCGGAGGGCGTATCTTTGCGCTGCAGACCAAGGAACAAGAGCGGGATCCCTCTGTGATCCAAGGTGCGTATAAGCCTTGTTAGACTCTGGTGCATCGCATTCCTTTATATCTCCTGCCTGTGTAACTGCATCAGCACTAGAAACAAAACCCCTAAGCACGAGTATGGAAATAACATCACTGTTTAGGGGGAGTATAGCTATTAGTCTAGTATGTTGAGAGTGTGAATTAGGAGTAGCCGACCTGCGCCTACCTTGCGACCTTCGAGTGATCGATATGGCAGATTTCAACGATGGATTGGCGATCAGCACGTCACAGACTGCCATCGAAGGATGGTGACAGCTTATACCCTAGAAGGGACTCGATTCCTTTTAAGGGGGATAGACGGACAGTGAATTCGGCAACGAAAAGATCAAGGTGGCAGAATCCACTACTTGGATGGCCGCTAGTTTCCAGTAAGGAGAAGCCGATAGAATGGAAGTAGGATTACCACGCGTCGTGTGCAAATACGCCAATGTTTTCCCTGAAGAGCTTCCTGGCTTACCACCCCTAGGAGAGATAGACTTCTCCATAGAATCCAACCGGGGATGGCACCAATTTCTATGACACCATACCAAAAGGGCCCTGTGGAACTAAAGGAGATCAAGACCCAATTGGAAGAGCTATTGGACTAAGGGCCTATCAAGCCAAGTACATCACCATAGGGAGCGCTCGCACTGTTCGTGAAAAAGAAGGAGGGACATTTCGACTATACATCGACTATAAGGAGCTAAATCAAGTCACCATCAAGAACCAGTGTCCATTGCCAAGGCTCGATGACTTATCAGGAGAAACACGAAGGACACTTTCGGATGGTACTATGAGTACTCTAAGATATCCAACTTTATGCCAAGACAAGTTCTGGCAAGAAGTTGTTAAGTTCTTGGGGCACGTGGTATCCAAGGATGGAATCGAGGTCAAAGCAGTACTGGATTGGAAGCAACCACTAGAGGTCGATGCTGCCAAGGTCTTATTTTCCCGGGACTGCAAAGGTTCTTTCAATGCCTTTGCGAATACTGAAGAGTATCGTAGGGCTTACCTACTGATGTTCGATAGAATACTCATGCCTTACGATTATAAAGAATGAACCCATTGTTTCCTACTTTTGGAAATAGGTTTAATATCGAGAAGCATGAGGGTTCAACAAGGATGTACTAAGAACGCTTGAGGGATGCTTGTTCGCGTGATGATTTGGTAGAAATTCTGCATTTGACATTGGCATTTACGGTGGAGACCTTACCAAAGGCGTACGACGAGGCAAGCTGTTCGACGGCAGAAGCAACTTCAACCCCATCTTGTTAAGCAAGTGATGAGGTTTAATTCGATTGATGGTGACCTACTCCAAATTTTTAAGGGGGATAGTCGATGATCCCAAGATCGGTTTAGCAACCTAGTCTAACCTGTAGCTGCGTGCCAATTTCGGGGACGAAATTGTTTTAAGGGGGATAGATTGTAACGCCCCTGAATTTTTGTCAGTAAAAATTTGGTTAAAAAATTAAATTTTATTTAAATTACTTATTTTCTCTTGAATGGCTATATGTTTTCTTGTAAATTTTCGTCGTAGTTAGATTTTGGGTCATGTGTTAAACTCTTGACTAGAAAACCTACGTGACTAATTTGGTTAGTTTCCAACCGACTACTTAGAGGAACCGAGCAACCAACTCACCTAGTTACTAGATGAACCTTTTGGACCTTTTGAAACTTTTAAACATTTTGCCTTTACCCATTGGTCCATAATGGTTAGGGTAAATTTTGTCCATTGGACAATAATTTTTTTTAAAAAAAGTACATGTAGTCTTTTCAAAAAATTTTATTTAATAAAAGGTACTTGTACTCCTTTTATCCATTGGTTATTAACCGCTAGGGGAATTATTATCCATTGGGTAATAACCGTTAGGAAAGTTAGTAACTCTTGGGGCAATAGAGTCTTTTGACCAAATAAAGTACCGATGTGACTAGGGAACCTTCCAATAAAGTTGATTTGACTAGTTAACCTTTTCAACCCTAGAAATTACTTATTTATTTCCTTTTATTAATTTGGTTTTATTCTTTGTTCTTTGGACAATAAAAGTTAGGAAAACTATTATCCATTGGATAATAGAAACCCAATTCTTTATATTAAAAAGATTTAATGAAAGATTTGATCAAAGTACTATTATAGACTTTTATAAAATTACTTTAAAGTACATTTTGATTATTTTATTATAAAAAATTTCCTAGTTATTATTGTTCATTGGATAATAAAAGTTAGGGTATTTATTATCCATTGGGTAATAGTTTGGTATTTCAACCAAGTACATGGACTTATTAAATTAGTCATTTTTTCTAATTACCCATGTGATAAAGTACATATTATTTTTTTATAAAAGTACTTAGTAGCCTTTAAAGCCTAAGATTTTCTAGGTACCTTAATAATATTTTATATTGGGGTTTTGTATCCAATTGAATTTGTTTAATGGGAGGTGTAATCTACCTAGATTACAAAGTACCCTAGTTTATTTATTTAAAGGGGCATGTGCCTAATTGGATTTCTTTAATTGGTATTTGATTCTGAAAATCTTGTACTTTTGTACCTTTGATATTATATATGTATATATATATATGTAGTGTACTAGAGAGAGAGAGAGAGAGAGAGAGAGACCCAAGAGAGAGAAAGAGAGAGAGAGAGAGAGAGAGAGAGGAGGAAGGAGAGAGGAAAGTTGGTTGTACCATGCTTGATGTTTCCTTGATCTTTCTTCATCATTGGAGAATCTTCCTCCTAACCAAACATAACTCCCCCATTGTACTTCTAGGATTGTTTACTACCCAAATCTTGTACCATTGTCTCCAAATCTTCCAACAAATCTTCCATAATCCCATCCAAGGACAATCTTAGCCATGCAAGCCTAGGGTTAGGCTTTGATCTTTCAAAGATTGCTTGACATGTGTCAAAATTTGAGGTAGAGAGAGAGGGGGGCCGGCCTAGGGGAGAGAGGAGAGGGCATGCCTTTGCCTATAAATAGCAAGCCATTCCAAGCATTGAACTCACACCTTCAAGCTTTGCTCTTCCTTCTTTCTAGAATTCCTTTGTTCTTCGTGTTCTTGAGTTGTTCTTGAGTTCTTCAAGAAACTCATCCAAAACCGCCACTAAACCGCCACTCGACCACCCTTCGATCCATAAAGTAGTGTAGTGTTAGTCAAGAAGAAGTTTCGAGAGAGACCCTTCTCTTTCGAAGCTACCGGGAGCATTCCGTAGGAGGTTACTTCGTCCGATAGCCGACTTGCCTTTCGTAGCCGTTACTACCGCCAAAAAGTAAGGTAGGATTCCTTGTCCCCTATCTCTACGTATATGTAGGATTCCCTTATCGTCCACCCCAAGTACAAAATAGGTTATTTCTATTTACGTTCTTATCTCGAAGTAATTGTAATTTTGATATTTAAGATGATTATGAGTATGCATATATGAATTGCTTGTATTACTTGTGGTGTGATTAAGCATAAGTGATTTCACTCCAATGACGTCCGTACATATGGCGTTGTGCTTTGAATAAGCATAAGTGATACACTTCAAAGGCGTCCGTATATGTGGCGTTATGCTATAAATGATGATTGAGCATGATAAGTAATATAGAATTGGACGATCTTGTTAGAATGATTCATGTTTATTCTTGTCCTACCGCAGAGTCTTTGCATGTAACGAGACACGAGAATTAAGAAAGTAGAAATATGACATCTAGGGTGTGGTTAATGAAAGGAAATGTTTTTCGAGGAAGAAAAATATTTTGAAACTACATAATGACCGGTTTTGGGTGGCATTATGTGAGTGGTGAGCATGTGTTAAAGAAAGATTTGTGAAAAACCCAATGAGAACCCGGAGCGGTGGAATCATTGTGGGGATACTCGGGAACCCGGAGCGGCGGAACCGAGGGTTTAGTTTTTGTAAAAACCCAATGAGAACCCGGAGTGGCGGAATCATTGTGGGATACTCGGGAACCCGGAGCGGCGGAACCGAGGGTTTTAGATTTCGAAAACCCCAAATGGGAACCCGGAGCGGCGGAACCATTGTAGGATACTTGGGAACCCGGAGCGGCGAAACCATTGTGGGATACTTGGGAACCCGGAGCGGCGGAACCAAGGGTTTTAAATTGTGGCTTGTTTATCTGCGGTACGGAGCCAATGCAATTGTGTGCCAATGGGAACCCGGCGCGGCGGAACCATTGTGAGGATACTTGGGAGACCGGCGCGGCGGAACCGAGGTTGGGTGTGTAGCTTGGTTATCCGCGGTACGGAGCCAATGCAAATGATTTTTGAAAGATTGGATGTGTAGCTTGGTTATCCGCGGTACAGAGCCAATGCAAATGATTTTGAAAGGTTGTTTTGAAATGTGAAAATGTTGACACGGTCTACGATGAGTCACGTAGGAGAAACCCGAGAATCTTGGACACCAACGATAGATGATTAACGAATGTGGATGTGTCATTGTTAACTGTGTATATACGTATCATGTGGAAATTGATGTTTTATTATAGTCTTGTTTGTAAGTTGAGGTTGGTGGGTAAGGATTTTCCCTATTGAGCGTTGTAGCTCACGGTGTTGCCTTTTGGTGACCCTGACATATTATATTGGTGGTGACGCCGGTATAATGTGTCAGACCTTATAGATGTTCAAGACGAACAGTTCACCGTGGAAGCTTTTGGAGCTGAAGAGCTGGCTAAGATGGAGGAGCAAGCGGAGTTGTAGTTAGGAACCCTAGTTTCCCTCCCTTTTGTAATGAAAGTACTCTTATGGAGGTTATGATGTAATAAAGAGCCAGACTTTATTTTGAAATTGAAATGAAATTGTCTTTTTAACGTACCCAAAATCCGGGGCGTTACAGTTATCTCGTCACTTGGCGTGGAATCGAAGTAGATCCGAACCAGATCTCAGCTATTCAACAATTAAAACCACCATCAACTCCTCAAGAAATTCAGAAGCTAACAGGGATGGCAGCGGCCCTTAACAGGTTTATTAGCCGCTCATCAGACAAATGCCACGTTTTCTTCCAAACCCTAAAAAAGCAAAGCTGACGAAGTTTCAAGTGGACGGAAGATTGCGACGCAGCCCTAATCGAGCTGAAATCTTATCTTTGTTCGGCCCTGCTTCTCGTCAAACCAAAAGCCTTTGAAACTCTCCATCTCTACTTAGTTGTCTCTCCACATGTTGTGAGCTCCGCACTTATCCGACGGGAAGGCCTTGAAGACTAACCAATTTACTTTACTAGCCGAACCTTACTCCCAGCACAAACTAGATATCTGCCACTGAAGAAGCTTCTTCTAGCATTGGTTATGGCTGCTCGGAAATTACTTCCTTATTTTCAGGAGCACCCTATCGTAGTCCCCACAGAGTTGCCACTAAAAAACCTCCTAAGGAAGGCCGACCTATCAAGCCGAGTATCTCAGTGGGCGGTCGAATTAGCAAATTTTGATATCCATTTTGAGCCTCGAACAGTAATCAAGACCCAAGTATTGGCAGACTTCATTGCTGAATTCACCCCCGGAAGCCCAGACGAAGAAGCATTGGTTAAACCTAATTATGGAATGCTGGAACAACAAGAGGCTCGGAAAACATGGAACCTATTCAGTGGAGACGTTTGGAAGCTACATGTTGATGGGGCATCAAACAGCAACGGTGCCGGTGTAGGGGTTGTCCTTGTAAATCCTTGTGGCGTCCTTCATGAAAGTGCTATCACAATCAACTTCCCAGCCGCAAACAACGAAGCTAAATATGAAGCACTGCTAGCTGGGCTCCGAGCCGCAACAAGTTTACAAGTTGAAGACCTACAAGTTTTTTGTAACTCTAAGCTGATCGTTAACCAAGTAACAGGGGATTTTGAAGCTCGGGACCCAAGGATGATAAAGTATCAGGCTACGGCTCTTGAGCTAATACGAGGGTTCAGGGGATTCCACATTGAACAGATCAACAGAGAGAACAACGCTCATGCCGATGCTCTGGCAAGTTTAGCCTCGGCAAGTAAAGCATCTGAATACAGACACATCAGCCTCGGCGAGATCCACCAGCCAAGCTTTGAAGTCTCAGAGGAAGTTCTCAGCATTTCCATCGATCCTAGCTGGATGGATGAGATAGTCTCGTTCCTCAAGAATGATACGCTACCCTCCGACAAAAAGGAGGCCCATCGTGTACGCAACAAAGCAGCCCACTATTGGATCTCTGAGAACGGCCAACTCTATAGGAGGAGCTTCACAGGGCCATATCTTCGTGTCGTTCATCCAATCGAGGTCCAAACAATTTTGACCAAACTTCACTCTGGAAGCTGCGGTTGTCACTCCAGCGGGCGTTCCCTCTGTCAAAGAGCTCTAAGTCAAGGATACTTCTGGAAAGGAATGAAGAAGGATTGTGAAGAAGTAGTCAAAAAGTGCAAACCTTGCCAACTTTTTTCTCCTATACCAAAGCAACCTGCTCAATCCCTCAAACCTATCACCAGCCCCTGGCCCTTTGCCTAATGGGGCTTGGATATAGTTGGCAAACTTCCAACTGCCCCTGGGGCTTCAAGTTTTTGATAACTACAACTGATTATTTCTCAAAGTGGGTGGAAGCTGAGCCACTAGTCACAACCACTGAAGCAGACATTCGGCGATTCGTTTGGAAAAACATCGTCACAAGGTTCGGCGTGCCTTGTGCAATTGTTTCGGATAATGGCTCCAAATTCGTTGGTAAAGAATTAATAGGACTTTGTGCTGAGTTTGGAATTAGGTTTTTTAATTCAACCTCATCCTACCCCTAGGGCAACGGTCAGGCTGAAGCAATAAACAAGACAGTGTGCGCTGGCATCAATCGTCGGCTAGACTCCAAAAGAGGAAAATGGGCCGAAGAACTGCCTCATGTCCTCTGGGCCTACCGCTCCGCTCCACTCCAAGACGCTCCACTGGCCAAACTCCCTTTGCAATGCCCTTCGGCATGGTGGCTGTCATCCCACTCGAATCCTGGTTCCCAACCCTGTGCACTGAAACTTTTGATCCACAAACCAACAATGATGCAGTGGCTACAGAGCTTATTTTAGCCGAAGAAAAGCGAGACGATGCCCAGCTTAAAGTAGCTAACTATCAGCAGGAAGTCGCTCGGGGCTACAATCGGAGCGTAAGTTCAGAACCGACGACTGGGTCTAGAGGAAGGTTGTCCGAGCCAGCCAGAAGACTAAATTCAAACCTAATTGGGAAGGACCCTACAGGGTGATTAAGGAGGTCGGCAATGGCTCATACAAGTTGGAAGACAAAGAAGGAAGGGAAATTGAGAACCCCTGGAATGCTCTAAACCTCAGGAAGGCATACCTTTGAAGCTTCTCCTCAGTCTTGGTCTATCACGTCCCCTACCAGTTTATTACTTATCACTTACCACAATGCTGTACCTGTTTTGGTCATCCTTTTACTTAATGAAAAGTCTCTTCTATTCCTAAAGCATCAATACTCTCTATTATTTGATTACAACGTTCAAACTTCGATCACTACAGCTCGGCATTCTAACCATTACAACTACGTTCGGATCAATTATCTGTAAACACATAGTGGCTCGGATAACTTGATTTCCAGCCACAACTCGATCAACATATTGGTTCGGCTATGTTCATACTTTAACTTGAACTAATTGCCACTTCAAACATTTGCTTAACATATTACATTGGCACAAGACTGGCATTTGATGCCGAGCCTTATACCAATGTAGGGGCTGTTACAAGTAAATAACAAGAACTTGGAAACAAGCCAAGGTTGTTTAACCTTCGGCCAAACTCAAAAAATATCTCCAAGGCATAGAAGAATGTTTAAGCAAAGCAATGCATTCGAGAATTTTTCTAAAGCATTCTAAGATAAAAAGAAAATTAAGAAACTCCTAGCAAGAGGGCTCGGCTTGGTAAACCATTTGACGCCGTCCCCCCTTCAAATTATTACATTTGGCACAGCAAATTCCTGATGTTTGGAGCCGTCCAATCCAAAACAAAGTTTAAATCCTTACAAAAAACAAAAAGACTTAAGGAGAATTCTTGAAAGATCTTCATCCATGGTAGCTGATCGACCTGGCTTCGGCGCCTGCATAAGTTTAATCAACTTAGTCAACCTGAACTTGTGCATCTTCAGCAATTTTTTCTTGAGCCTCGGGATGACCGTCACCATCACCGACCTTCTCTTGTTGATCGGCGACAGGCGCATCAATCATTTCTTCATCATCATCCTCAAGTGGCAAAGGCTGACACTCCTCCTTGGTGTACGGAAGGTCGAGATCAGGCACAACTGGCTCGGGAAGTTGCTTCAAAAAACCTGACTCAGGCTGAATCGCCGTAACACCAACCATTGCGTCGGCACCTGCAGCATATCCCAGCCTGAAGAAGTCAGGTAACCGAGCTTCAAGCTCGTCGTTTACAATCTTGTGCGCAACCTGGGTATACTCGAGGGCAGCCCATTGGATCCCGGCCTCATAACCCCGGGCATCGGCAGCGTTAAGTTTTTCTCTCTCCTCCCCCTTCATTTTTTTCACTTTGGCCTCAACAGTCTCGGAGGCAATTCTTGCTTCGGCCAGTTCCTTCTTCAGCTTTTCCACCTCGGCCTCCGCGTCCTTGACTTGCTGCTCCGAGATCCTAAACTTGGTTCGGTAGGAATCTCGGTCAGACCGATATCTCTCTTGTTCAGCTGAAACTTTTGGAAGCCTTATCATACGCCTTTAGCGCAGCTTGCCCAGCCTGACCAAAAGAGCAAAATATAAAATAAAATTAAAAAAAAAGAGGGAGAAGAGAAAAGAAAGAAGAAAAAAGAGAAAAAGGGCAAACCTGAACAAGATGAGAACACATCTCACCAAGACCTGGAAGAAGGTCGGGTGGAACCTGATCGTAATCCCTCGGCAGGGCTAGCCCTCTTAAAAGAGTGACAGCAAGGTTCGGCTCCTTTTTGACCGAGTCGTTCTGGAGCAGAACCCTACCATCAGGCATCGTGTAAGAGGGGCTGAATTGGCGACGGACGGTGGCTTCGGTGAAAGGATTGGTAAAATCAATATGAGGTTCAGTAAGATTCCCCTGTTCCTTTGATGGAGGGGCTTGGATTGTGTCAGAAGGCACGGATTGAGGAATGTTCGATAGAAGAACGTCCTCTGATGTTTTTTGTCTCTTTTCCTTTTGCTGCTGTTGCTCTGAAGAGCTTCGGCTTCGGCCAGGATTAGCCGTCTTTATTGGGATCACCGACCTGGGAATGTTCCTCATTGACATGTCCTCAGAAGAAGGCTCAAAAAACTCGGCAGATCTAAACGGCGTAAGCCACTCCTAAGCTGTAAACCCGATCCTCGGCAATCTTACCCCCCCTATTGCCTTTTCTTTCGGATTCCCTTAACGTTTGAGGTTACCTTTTTCTTCTGTGCAGCCTCGGTGGGTGGAACATCGGATGTCTTTTTCTTGCTCGGCACGGGCTTTTTCCCCTTTTCCTTCCTCCTTAGCACACCTTTGTAAGAGGGTTTGTAATCAAGAAGAGTTGGAGCGTGACGGCAAACTTGAGTAAGCAGCGTCTTGCACACCTTCTCTCGAGAGTTGGTGTTAAGCACCTTGAAAATTGGGCTGAGCTCTGCAAAAGAAAAACAACAATCGAGAAATGCCCTCAGCAGCAAAAAAGACAAAAATAGAAAGTAATAAAAGATTGAGCATATTCGGCCTTATCACCTCTTGTATCAATCACTTTCGGAATAGAGTATCGACGGAGACCGTCGCCGAACTCAAAGTTTCCATGTACTTCAAGGTAAAAATCAGCCCATTTGTCAGTATCCGAAAGTCCATCGATCAGAGGTTCCTTTTTTGGGCGCGTCGTCAAGTACCAACGGCCAGACTTGCCACGCCTGGACATGGTGTATGTGAAAAATAGATCGGTTGGGGTAAAATTGAGGTCCTGGCTCTCGATCAAAGCAATCACCGACATGATTATTCGGTAACTATTTATTATGAGCTGATGGGGGGCCAGGTTGAACTTCAAAAGTATCTCCCTAGGGAAAGGGTGTATGGGGAATCGAAGCCCAGCTTCACAGATTGCCATCGGAGGCACTGTGATATGCTCGGGACGATTCTCCTTCCTATCTCTAATATCAGTACTCCTGACTCGGTGAATTAAAACATCGTCAGGAATATTGTACTTCGTGCGAAATGCTGCATATTCCTCGGGATTGCCATTAAAGTAGTGAGCATAAGGGCATAGCAAGCTTTTATCAAAAAGATTGGCGTCGCTCGGAGCCGACGTCGAAGCTTCAGCTCCTGACATAAGCTGTGATTTGGCCTCTTGCCCCACCTATGGCTCGGTCTCAAATTGGGTTTCTGGGGAAAAACTTATCTCGGGCTCCGTAAGGAAGTCATCCGCGGCGTACTCATGATCACGCTCGGCGTTAGAATCATCAGACACAGCGGAAGTCGCCGACATCCTAGTTGAAGCAGATTCGACCGCTCGGCCGCTCCTCAACCTACGCAGCTTGAGAAGTTTGCTGATGAACTGACGATCGGATTCAATTTTCGAGCAATTCGAGTCTGAAGACACGTCAATGACCTCGTGAGCTAGACCTAGGAAATGAACAAAGGGGTATTAAGCAGTTGAAATCTGCATCGGCAAAGAAAATAATTTGGAAGTTCGGCTCATCTTATCGGCTCACGAGTCATAGCTATCCTAGAACGTGCTCGACACATCTAAAACATCTCTCTACACTCGGCCTAACAATCAAATAGTAATCCCGCTCGGTCATTTACCCCCCATCGGGAGAAGTCGTTCAGAGGGTCCCGTACATCCTATTGGGGCTCGGAAGAACAGGTTGAGTTTAGGGATGAACATCACTGTTCACCCCCTGATTGCCGCTATTGACTCAAAACAGAAAAACCCCAAAAATCACCCCAAAAACCCAGAAAAAGTGCATGAAAAGCAAAGGAAAAAGTGAAGCGTTAAAAATCAATGACATACCTGAAGATTTCTGTTGAAATGAGGCTTGAAAGTGAAGATCTGGATCTGAATCAAGCTCTGGAACGAAGTTGTAGAGAGAGAAGCTCCAAATGCTAGAGAGAGAGTGCAGAAGAACTTCTCTCCTCCTTCGTCGTTACTTATAGATGGAACGAGCGTTTCGAATTTCCCACCCATCATTTCGCAGCCGAACCCCTCGCCAACCACCACATGACACGTGGCGACTGAAAGCCTTTCCCACGCCAGCCGTCCTCTCACCTACCAAGACGTCCTTTCGACTGACACACCTGTTCAAATGCTCGACATTTGTCATCCTATGTGGGGCTCGGATGAATCCATTGCAAGTTTGATAGAAGATCCTCAGATGAAGCTCGACCTAATCCGAAATCAACCCATACCAAGTAAAGAGCTTCGGCACGGGTTGAGGGGCTATTGTAGCAGGCCGAGCAAAATGGCTCGTGCCATTTCCGAACGTGATCCAGTATCCCTATCAACTCCAAGTCATCTTTCTCTCGACGTTCGGAACGCCGAAGGCCTCCGTAGCCGAGGGTCTCATTAATTACGACTTCCTTAATCACCTCAGTCTCCACCACCCACACGAGTGGGAAACGCGTTCGGTTGGACACCCTCCGAGGTCACACAACACGCTCGGTTCCGAACGAAGCATAGCCATCATTCCAGCTCACCTGCATGGGAACAGCAACCGTGGCAATGATGATGGTTATGACGTCATCCAAACGGTTATGAGGATAGCGATGGGGGCACGTGAAGGTGCCAGCTCATCCTGTAAATGGTTACAAAACCCTAAACGTGACGTAAGAGTGACGTTAGCCGACGCGTGTCGAGCGTTAGTGCAATCTTGGAGATCAAGCTAAGAGGTTCCCTATAAATATCCCATTATGCTTACTTAGAAGAGGTACGCATGAAAGAAAAACCCTAGCTCCTGGTTCTTAATTTCTCTCTGCAAATAAACTGACTCTCGCACCGGAGGGCCATCCCGGAGAACCTCCGATGTGGTCTTTAGTCGTGCTTCATTTTTACAGGGTGAAGGAAAGAACCAGGAGCAGATCTCAAACCCACATCCAGAAACGATGGACCATTCAGAACGGAGCCCCACAATTTGCTCCTTCTGCTCTGTTCCCACATGCAAACCAATTTCAACAACCACCTGCCCAGTTCTACCAATAACCACCAAAGCGTTCTTGGGAAGATCAATTTAGTGCTCTTTTGCAAGGTCAAACTGCTATCAATGAGCAACAAACTCAGATGATGAATGATATCAGAAACCAGTTGGGGAAGTTAACAACTACGGTGGGTTTGGTACAACAAGAGAAGGGGAAGTTTTCTACTCAATCTCAACCTAATCCGCAACCAAATTCTAATCCATCTTCTCAAGGTCTTCACTTTGCTAGCTCTTCGGTGAATTTTTCCGAGCAAGCAAAGGCTATTATTTCTCTTCGAAGTGGCAAGACGGTAAACAACCAAATGGTGATGCCTCCGGAACCAACCTTGTTACCCTCATCTATCGAAAGTTCAATTCCAATTCTT
The DNA here is from genome assembly GCA_019656835.1 of Rhododendron ovatum. Classification (NCBI taxonomy): domain Eukaryota; kingdom Viridiplantae; phylum Streptophyta; class Magnoliopsida; order Ericales; family Ericaceae; genus Rhododendron; species Rhododendron ovatum. The sequence goes on along the minus strand of CM033793.1, from coordinate 20,169,756 downwards.
GGGGAATCTCCCAAGAAAGCAAGCAAGGAGACTCTTGAAGAAGAAGAAAAGAGTAAAGGCAAGAACAAGAAAAGTGTACCGAAATCTCAAGTTATTCCAACATCGGCTCCGTATCCTAATCATTTGAAGGCTTTGGTGAAACCAAACTACAATGCAGAGTTGCATGAGTTATTCAATCAAGTGAAGATTAACATTCTTCTCATGGATGTAGTCAAGCAAATTCCCTCATATGCAAAGTTTCTTAAGGATCTATGCACTCGGAAGCGTAAGCTTAATGTTCAAAAGAAGATATTTCTTACTGAGCAAGTGAGTTCTATCATTCAAACGAACATCGTGCCTAAGTACAAGGATCCGGAGAGCCCTACTATCGCTATTACCATTGGAGGGAAGCGTATCGAACAAGCCTTACTTGATCTTGGTGCTAGTGTTAATCTACTTCCGTACTCTGTTTATCAAGAACTTGGGTTGGGAGAGATGAAACCTACTCGTGTTACACTCCAATTAGAAGATCGAAGTGTTCGTGTACCAAGGGGATTAGTTTAAGATGTTCTAGTCCAAGTTGATCAGTTTATCTATCCGGTGGATTTTATGATTCTCGATACAAATCCGACCGACTCTTCTGCTGCCTCTACTTTAGTGATTCTTGGAAGACCCTTCTTAGCCACCGTGGATGCAGTTATCAACTGTCGAAATGGACTTCTCAATATGACCTTCGGTAACATGAAGATGGAGGTCAATGTTTTTAATGTGGGCAGTCAAATGGGGGATGACGAGAGTGTGAATGAAGTGAGCCTTATTGATACTCTTGTAGAAGAACACATGGACGAGTTGCTCTATAGTGATCTTTTGGAAGTTGCTCTTACAGCTGACGAGGTCGAATTTCTCAAGTCTTCTAAAGTGAGTTATTTATATTCGTTGCTCAAAGAGGAGGATGAAGTGTGTGCTATGAATTCTGGGACTCCAAAATTTGAAGAGATTGAAGAACTACCCCCACTAGAGAATAAGGTTCTTCCCTCTCTTGTGAATGCCCCTCTATATGATGATTCAGGGGGAAAACACCTCACCGCTAAAGTTGTCTCTTTCGATCTCCCATATCTTGATTCTTCCCCGGAGAAATTACTTCTTGCTCACGAGATGAACATGCTTGAAACATCGGGCAGCTACTATGAAGATCCGTTGGAAAACCCTCTCACCGCTAAGGAAATGGATGTCGAAGTGGATTACTTGTAACGCCCCTGAATTTTGGTCAATAAAAATTTCGTAGAATATTTGAATTTTATTTAAATTACTTATTTTCGCTTGAGTGACTATATGACTTCTTGTTTATTTCGTCTAGTTGGTTTTTAGTCGTTGATTAAACTCTCGACTAGAAACCCTACGTGACTAATTTGGTTAGTTTCCAACCGACTACTTGGAGGAACCGAGCAACCAACTTACCCAGTTACTCGATGAACCTTTTGGACCTTTTGAAACTTTTGAACCTTTGCTTTTATCCATTGGTCCATAATGGTTAGGGTAATTTTTGTCCATTGGACAATAAAACTTTTTATTCCAAAAAGTACATGTAGTCTTTTTAAAATATTATTTTAATAAAAAGGTACTTGTACTCTTTTTGTCCATTGGTTATTAAAGGCAAGGAGAATTATTATCCATTGGGTAATAACCGTTATGGAAGTTAGTAACCATTGGGTAATAATTCTTTTAACCAAATAAAGTACCGATGTGACTAGGGAACCTTCCAAATAAAGTTGATTTGACTTGTACTTTATTATTATTTTAATGGGGAGAACCCTAGCATTTTTATTTAATTGGGGTACTTGGTACCACACCTATATTTAATATAGGGCTTTTGTCACATTCTTTTAAGGACCTTGATTATTTTAATATAAAAGTTTTCCTAGTAGCTATTGTCCATTGGACAAAGATTGTTAGGGTAATCTTTACCCATTGGACAATAGTCCTTCCTTTATTATATTTGATCAAGTACATGTATATATATACACATGTGTATTTTCAAAGGACATGTAGTCTTTTTAAAAAGACTTAGTTTAATATTTAAAGTACTCGTACCTTATTATCCTTTGGTTATTAACCGTTAGGGATTTTATTATCCATTGGGTAATAGCCTTATTCTTTCAAACCAAGTACATGGGTTTAATAAACTAGTCTTTTTCAAAAACCCCATGGGATGAGGTACCAATATTTTATTTTGAAAGAACTTATTAGCCTTAGTAGCCTTTAAGGCCTAAGATTCTTAAAAGTACCCTTGTATTATTTTATGTTAGGGTTTTGTACCCAAGTGGATTAATTTATTGGGGAGTTGATCTTCCTAGATTACAAAGTACCATAGTTTATTTATTTAAAAGGGCATGTGTCTAATTAGGATTGTTTATTGATTTTTGGATTTGGAAAGAATATTGTACTTTGTACCTTTCTTATTCTTTCTTGCAATTGTATATATATATGTGTGTGTGTGTGTGTGTGTACTAAGGGGAGAGAGAGAGAGAGAGAGAGAGAGAGAGAGAGAGAGAGAGAAAGAGAGGGGAGCCGAGAGAGAGAGGGAGGGAGAGAGAGAGAGAGAAAGGAAGAAAGAGAGAGATTTGATGTGTACCTTCCTTGATCTTTCTCATCTTGCAAATCCATGGGTGAACCTTCCTTCCTAGCTAAGAAACTAGCCCTCCATTAACCTCCATTGTACTCCTATTATTCTTTAAACACAAAATCTTGTACCCTTGTCTCCAAATCGTCCAACAAATCTCCCATAATCCCATCCAAGTACACATCTTAGCCATGCAAACCTAGGGTTAGCCTTTGACCTTCCATTAGTGCTTGCCATTTGTCAAAATTTGAGGAAGAGAGAGAGAGAGGGGGCCGGCCTTGAGAGGAGATGGAGAGCCCAAGATTTTCCCTATAAATAGGACCCCATGTTTGCCATTCAACTCACACCTTCACCTAGCAACTTCTCTCTCTAGAAAAATCTTGTTCTTTCTTTGTTCTTGTTAGTTCTTTCTTTGTTCTTGAGTTCTTCTTGAGTTCTTCAAGAAACTCAACCTAAGCCGCCACTAGACCGCCACCCGACCACCCTTCGATCCATAAAGTAGAGTAGTAATAGTCAAGAAGGATTTTCGAGAGAAACCTTTCTCTTTCGAAGCTACCGGAGGCATACCGTAGGACGTTACTCAGTCCGACCACCGACGTACTTTCCGACCGCCGACGTACTTTCCGTAGCCGACTACCGCCAAGAAGGATTGTAAGGAAACCCTTACTTACTTCGTATTTACTTACTTCCTATTTACGTACTTACTCGATGAATACGTAGATTAATTACTTCCTATGTACGTAGATTGCTCACCCCAAGTATATCGTAAGGAATACCTTACTCACTCCCTATTTACTTACTTTGTATTTACTTACGTATTTAAGTACCACGTTGTTATTTTGAGTTGTTAAGAAAGAACGGTAGAATATCCTTATCGTCCACCCCATGTATATCGTAAGGAATACCTTACTCACTACGTATTTACTTACGTATTTAAGTATAACGTTGTTATTTTTGAATTGCTAAGATAGAACTTATTGTTTGTTTAGAAGTAATTATATTTTGATATTTAAGATGGTTATGAGTTGAATTTATGAATTGCTTGCATTACTTGTGGTGTGATAAAGCATAAGTGATTTCACTCCAAAGACGTCCGTACATGTGGCGTTGTGCTTTGAATAAAGCATAAGTGATACACTCCAAAGGCGTCCGTACATGTGGCGTTATGCTATAAGTAGTTATGAGTGTGATAAATAATATAGAATTGGATGATCTTGTTAGTATGCTTACCGCGGAGTCTTTGCATGATAACGAGACACGAGAATCGAGGAAGTAGAAACATGACACCTAGGGTGTGGTTAAAGAAAGGAAATGTTTTTGAGGAAGAAAATATTTTGAAACTACATAATGACCAGTTTTGGGTGGCATTATGTGAGTTGTGTGTGCGTATTTTGAAAAGGGTGAAATAATTTGGAAAACCGCAATGTGGCCGGACTTGCCCATTGTGTGGTGTGTGTGTGTGTACCAATGGGAACCCGGCGCGGCGGAACCATTGTGAGGATGCTTGGGAACCCGGCGCGGCGGAACCAAGGTTGGGTGTGTGCTTGGTTATCCGCGGTACGGAGCCAATGCAATTGTGTGCCAATGGGAACCCGGCGCGGCGGAACCATTGTGAGGATACTCGGGAACCCGGCGTGGCGGAACCGAGGTTGGGTGTGTATGCTTGGTTATCCGCGGTACGGAGCCAATGCAATTGTGTGCCAATGGGAACCCGGCGCGGCGGAACCATTGTGAGGATACTCAGGAACCCGGCGCGGCGGAACTGAGGTTGGGTGTGTGCTTGGTTATCCGCGGTACGGAGCCAATGCAATTGTGTGCCAATGGGAACCCGGCGCGGCGGAACCATTGTGAGGATACTCAGGAACCCGGCGCGGCGGAACTGAGGTTGGGTGTGTGCTTGGTTATCCGCGGTACGGAGCCAATGCAAAACGATTTTGAAAGTTGGGTGTGTAGCTTGGTTATCCGCGGTACGGAGCCAATGCAAATGATTTTGAAAATGTGTGGCTTGGTTATCCGCGGTACGGAGCCAATGCAAATGATTTTGAAAGTGTGTAGCTTGGTTATCCGCGGTACGGAGCCAATGCAAACGATTTTTGAAAAGGTTGATTTGTGAGTGAAATTGTTGACACGGTCTACGATGAGTCGCGTAGGAGAAACCCGGAAATCTTGGACACCAACGATAGATCGAATGTGGATGTGTCATTGTTAAACTGTGTATATACCTATCGTGTGGAAATTGATGTTTATTATAACTGTTGTTTGTAAGTTATGGGTTAGAGGGTAAGGATTTCCCTATTGAGCGTTGTAGCTCACGGTGTTGCCTTTTGGTGACCCTGACATATTATATTGGTGGTGACGCCGGTATAATGTGTCAGACCTTGTAGTTATTCAAGACGAACAGTTCACCGTGGAAGCCTCTGGAGCTGAAGAGCTGGCTAGAATGGAGGAGCAAGAGGAGCTGTAGTTAGGAACCCTAGAACCCCCTTCATTTATGTAAATATTGAACTCCTATTGGAAGTTTGTTGTAATAAGAGCCAGACTCTATTTTGAGGTTTTCAATGAAAATGTCCTTTTAACGTACCCAAAATTCGGGGCGTTACATTACTTGTATTCGTTGTTGGCCAAACAAGATGCTTATGGAGGTGGAACCCATGGAAGCTACAATTATCCCTTTGAATTTTTCGTGTCTTGATCTTCTCACTGCTAAGGAAATGGATGGCGAGGTAGATTCCTTACACTCTTTATTAGAAAAACAAGATGCATGTAGGCCTATTCTTTAGAAGTTGTCAATCATAGAACCAATTGATTTTCTTGGTGTTCACAATTTTCTTATGATTTATCATCCTTATATTGTAGATTTGGTCAACAAATTAAAAATTGATTTTGTTTGGGCTATGCACTTAGTGGAACTTAAGTTTTTAAAACAAATTCAGCAATTGCTTTACTCAAATTATCTTATCTTGTGGTATGATCGAGTTCAATTTTTGGCAAAGAGTGTAGCATGGGGTGTTATGTTTATTATATTAGCTCTTAATGGCATGATAACTATTCGAAACCATCATATGGATGAACAAACTTTCTCTCTTTTACTCATTGTCACACTCTTTCTCTCTCTCTCTCTCTCTCTCTCTCTCTCTCTCTCTCTCTCTCTCTCATTTCTTTTTCACTTTCAACAGTCTAGTATAGCCACCCATTTCCTACTCCATTGGTAAGAAATGGAAAAAAAAGTATGACTCGTGTGATCACGTGATGATCGAGTGGTGTTCATTTGTTTGTTTTGCATTTCTTTGTGTTTTCTATGTGTCTTCTTTATTTTATGTCTTTTATGTTTCGTTTGGTTTGAAGCCGAATAATACGGGCCGGTGGTTCTAATGTCATTTATTTTGTAGAAAGTCGTCCTCTCAAGTCTTCTGCTAGGTTTATATGCTACCACATTAGCCTTGGTAGTTTGGGCCTAAAGTCGGAGTGAGTGAGGCGTTCAGGAGCCCTAAGCATGGGTGTGGTTACGAGCTGCGGTTGTTAGTCCGATAAAACTTTGGATATGGCCCAGTGTGACTAGCTATGGTTCCGAGTTGGTAGAACCGAAGGAGTAAACCCTGGAAGCATCTAATCTGGCTGGAGCAAGACATTGACTTGAAATCCTCCAACTTGGTCCAGGTATTTAGGGGTTAACATTCCCCTTGGATGGTACATTCGCGCACTCTTCCTCTTTTTGCTCTTGTTCTTCATTCTATGAGGACATAACATCGCTTTAAGTTGGGGGGGAGAGGTTAACTTATGTGCTATTTGTTTGCATTTTTGTGAATAAAGCTTTTTTCTTGCAATTCTTTCTATTTGTTGTGGTTTTTAGCTCTTTTCATGACTTGTTACATGCTTAGTAATTGTTAGTTAACAAGAGTTTGTAGCAATCCTAAGAAATTTTGTGCTTCTCAATTTGCATGCTTAGTTGAAAATTGAAAGGTTTAGGTGTTAAATAAGTTTTTGAGCAAGTTTTGGCCCATATCCCCATCTTTTCAATAAAAATATTTGTAGTTAGGTGAATAATCGCATGTCCATCTCTAATTGTGTTTGAATATCGATTTTCAATCATTTTGGAATCCAAAGCGCACTTAGGAAAGGATACAAGGTATTCTTTGTATGATCATACCACGTATGTGTCACCTAGTCCTACTTTGCATCCTGGTTTCTTTCCCGTTCTTTGTTTTAACCTAGGCAACTGGATGTTTGGAGGGTTGCGTGAAAATGATTTTCAATGATTCAAGGAGATTTGGGGGTGGTGTGAATGTGATAAAAGTATTGAAATGCGAAAAGGCAAAGAATTGATACATGATTCCTTATTTTTCCTCTCTCACTACAAAAGCAAAAGCCCTAAATTTTTATCTCTCTCTCCAAAAAGTTACAAAATTGGCTCCAATATTTCTCTCGCTGCAAATCTTACCTCAAATGACCCTATTTCTCAAAGAAATGAGATCAAAGAAATGTTGTGAAAGAGCAAAAATGAATTCGAAAGATGGTTGAATATTTTGATGAGAGAATTGGTTGACTTATGGGCTAGCATACATTCCAGATGAGAAAGAATCCAATGAAAATGGGGAGCTCGAGGCACAATACCATAAGAAGCCGGATGAGGATGACGACTATGTGTGATGGAGTCGGTGGTAGTAGTTTTAGTTTGACTTTTTTAGTAGTTTTCTTTATTTCTTCTTCGTAGCCTTGTTTGGTGCTTAGCTGGCGTGTGATCATGTCTTGAGTAGTTTAGGGTCGGTAGTGGCCAAGGGTAGATGAACCTTGCTAGCATATGGCCACTACACTTTTTGTAGTCCTTTTTCTTTTGTATCCAAGGTTATTACAAGGTAATAAAGTCCATAGTTGATCTTTAGCGTGTATGGATTCCTTAAAGTTTGATTATTTTGATATTTGTATAGTTAGTTGCATGGCATGTTTTCCTTTCATTATCCAAAGTCATCTAAATAGTTAAATTCTGTTAAATAAAGTGTTTTCGTTGTTAAGGCATAGTATTTCTTGTTCGTTGTTGCCTGTTTATAAAGCACTTATTCGTGGGATATGGTTTAGTCTGAATTCACAGGTTTGTGTCCCGTATCGTCCCCTTGTTCGAGGACATAACTATTTTTAGCTTGCTTTTAGACTTGCTTGATGTTTGACCTGTTTAGTTTAATGCTGAAATTGTGGATTGTAGGAATGAAATAAAAAACCGGATTGATCGAACTCTTGTTAGTTTACAATGTCGAGCATGTTCCAAGTTATGATAGCAGAATGGATTGCAAGGCCGTTAGTTTTCAAATTTTCCGTAGTTTATTTGCTAGGGACTAGCAAACCTTAAGTTGGGGGATGTGATAAGCACCCGATAATATAATATAGGGTGCGCTAATTCTCGAGTTTTGGTTTAACCTTCTTGTTAACTTAGTCATTTTTTATTACTTTTATGTGTAGGATGTGTTAATCCTGTTTTGCAGGAAAATCACTTAATTGTGAGGTGTTAAAGCATAAAGCGTATCCAAGATGTGTCAAGACCCGAAGGTGACCCGTCGGCTCAAGAAGGACAAGTCAAAGATCAAGATCAAGAGTTGGGTCTAAGCCAATGGTACCGGTACTATGCAAAAGTTCCCATCGGTACCGAGCTCTTCAAACTAGCCCCTAACTGCTTCGGTATTGATACTAAACAATTTATGCCTTGTTCTCTTTGCTATTTGAAAAGAATTTTTCAAAAAATTCCCCCTAAATTCTCCCTACTTTCAATATTTCTCTCTCTATCTCTCTCCACTTATTATCCCTACTATTTTTCAAAAAACTTTTCAAAACATAAACCAAACACAGCATTAGTCTATCGGTACCGATTGGCTCAGTGCAACTCCTTAACTGGTTCGGCATTGATACCATTTATTTTCTCCTATCGGTACTGAGCCCTTATCACAACAGCGTAAGGCAGTTTCCATCGGTACCGAAGGCCTTATGAGGGATATTTTTGGATCTCCTAAAGAATATGCCAGGCGTGTACCTTTGTAGTAGAATAGATTTGATTACATCATTGGTAGATCTAGATCTAGATTTTGGAATTATTTTTGAATGTTCTTCAATTTTCAGTTTTGAATCTTTAATTCTCTGTCTTAATTAATTTGTTTTTGATATTGTCATCTTCATTAAAGATATAGTAAATCCTTCGATCATCGTTTAATCTAATTTTCTTCTAGCGTTGTTATTTCAATTATGTTAAGTAGATTTTCGCTTGCTCATAGCTCAATAGATATGTGTGAGTAGTTTTTCAAGGTTAGGTCATGGGGTGATTAACACCTCATGGCTCAAGTAGAATTGCGTTTTTTCACCATAAAGTTTAAACCTTTGGTTCAAGAATCGATATGGGGTTCGAATTTATTTGTCAAATCGTTAAGGTGTTAATCTCCTTGATCATGCGTAGGTAAGAGTTTCGCCTACTTACCACACATGATGCTTGGAGCTCTGATGCACGAGGCATTTGCTAAATAAATTCTAGAGCTAGCTTGGTTATCGAACCATTCTATTTTCCGATTTGGGAACCTTAATTGTGTATCCTGAACCGCGTAATTGGGTGAGAAATGCAATTTAACTTGAGTCGTGAGTGTTAGTAATTCCTAGACCTAACCTGCCTTTTATCTTAGTTTATTTGCTTTTCAATTTAGCCCATTTTAATTTCCACTACACACATAAAATCATGCAAGTAGGCTGTCTAAAAGCCGAAAACCCGAGCTTACATCTATAAATTCAGCAAAGCCGAATTAATTATTCTCTTGGGTACGATCCCGGTCTTCCGGATTATCATGCTTCAGCTGACATATTAAGCCCTACGCTTGAGTTGCTATTCTATATATTTGAATGAAGCAGTTGCCCCTTCAATCGTGGTTCCGTTAGCTTTTTGGATGGAAAGGTGCATGTGCAGGTCACATGCCATCTTAAGTGAACTTTTAAGACATATTTGCCCTTCTTCTTCCTTTGATATGTGTGTGTGTGTGTGTGTCTATATATATATATATATATATATATATATATATATATATATTACACACAACACTGTTCCAACGGGCAAAAAACCAGGTCCTTTATAAATCTGAGCATCCCACCCCACACCTAACGGCTCTCTCTCTCTCTCTCCAACAATGGAAGGAAGCAATTCAATCTAGACCTCTTCTTTTAGCCTTCTTAGGCCTACCAGGTGGCCTCTTTAGTGGGGGAGGCACTATAGTGCCAAACTCAGTGTGCACCCATTCAGTTTGATCTGGTATTATGTGTATTATAGGGGCATAAGCCCTCATGTAGCTGTCTTTATCGTAGCATTCATTCACATAGGACTCAGGCTGCCTCTTAGCACTCATTATAGCAACTACAGCATGAGCATAAGGGATTCCAGTCACATCCCATTTCCTACATACACAAGTGTGGTTGGCCAAGTCCACAACCAATGTTCTAACCCCATGCCAAACCTCATAAATGTGATTACCAGCATATGCAACTTCACAATTTCTTGCTTTTACCTTCATCTCCTCTATAATCTTCTGAATCTTTGGACACAAGGTCCTATTACAGGTGAGAATCCAACTTTTTTTTTCTTCATACCTACTCATCAGTTGTCTTCTAACAATCTCCAACATTGTAATAATTGGTTTTCCTTAGCTTCCCTAATGCAATGGTTGAATGATTCAGACACATTATTTGCAAGCATATCAGACTTTGCTCTAGGGCTAAACATAAACCTACACCACACACTGGGTGACTCCTTCATCAACCATTCATATGCATCTGCATTTTTTTCTTTTATCTTGTTCATGTTTTCTTCCCAACCTGCCACTGTGTAAGCCCTAGCTGCAGACCACATCAAGTCTTTTAGGTCCTTACCTTTGAACATGATGTTGAAGTTTGCATACATGTGCCTAACACAAAATCTGTGATCAGCAGTAGGCATTAATTGCTTGAAAGTCTCCACTAAACCCTACAATGACATAAACAAAAATCAGTTAATCAGTAAAATTTTGCACTAAACATTTCTTGTATAGTTACAGAAACTAAAACAAAAATGTATGTATACCTTTTGTCTACCTGAAATGAAGGTCCAACCATGCTCATCAGGCCTGCCTATGATAGAAATCAAGTTCTCAAGGAACCAAGTCCAGCTATCCTTAGTTTCAGCTTCAACTACAGCCAATGGCACTGGGTACATTTGCTCATTTGCATCCTTTGCAGTAGCACTCATCAGTTGTCCACCAAATGGTCCTTTTAAATGACATGCATCCAATCCTATCAAAGGTCTACAATTAGATAAAAATCCTCTCATCTGTGCTTCATACATGACAAACATTTTTTGGAACACAGGGGATGTTGCACCAAGAGGCCTTTCAACCTTAAGCAAGGCTGTGGATCCATGGTTGGGCCTCCTAACCATCTCACAGTAATCCCATAAACTCCAATACTGTTGTCTATGATTCCCCTCAATTCTTTCTAATGCCCTTTTCTTAGCCCTATAAGCTTGGCTAGTAGATACTTCCACCATATGGTCTCTCTTTGCAGCTTTCCTAATGGCACTTACCTTCCAATTTAGGTCATCAATCAACCGATCCATCTATGTTCTGGTTATCCAAGCATAGTTAGCATGTCTAAGCCTATATTACCTTGGACATTGACATGGATGACATTTTAAGCTTTTAATCTGGAATGCAGCTGTCCCCTGGAAATTACTAGCATGAATCCTCCATCCACATTTATTCTTGTAAATGGCTGTCACCCTATCACCATCATTCTTCTTGAACTCAAAGTCTGTCCCATTCAAGATAGTATGCTTCCTTAGGGTAGCCCTAAACACTGCAGCACTGGCAAACATGGTTCCCGCCTGCAAGTCCGGGTCATCCATATGCCTATGCTCAAAAAATTCTAGGAAGTCATCCTTTTTTCCATTAGAGTGTGGTGGACTATCAATATCCTCTATACCCACTTCTTCCATAGTCGACAACCTATGGACAGAAGATCCCTCACCAAATCTAGAAGATCCCTCACCAACTCTAGAAGTTCCCTTACCAAAACCATGAGTTCCCTCACCAAACACACTTCCTACCCCTTTTGATAGAACTCCACAACCTTCCCAATCCACTACCTCAACTTCAGTGGTAACTTGCCCATTTGACTCAAACAAATCATCCCCATCCGTAAAGTAGTCAATATCACTATCACCTATACTCCCTCTAGGACTGCCTGTATTACCCTCACGTGCACTCTCACTGCCTTCATCATCATCCTCCTTACCATACTCATCAACCACGTAAATTACTATAGTGCCAATTCCCTCATGAATTGCAAACATGTCACATACAACAATATCTGTGTTTATCTCTCTTAACCCACCATCTTAGTCACAATCTGGCAAACAATGGTATATAATTGCATTTTTAGCACAACCTAATTCCTTGATTATGATTACCATCTCAAAGTAAGACATTAGGTCAAGGTCTATGTCATTAATGAAGTCCACCTTTCCTCCCAAGTACAATTTGCCCAAGGGCATGTCAGTAAATTGACCCCCATGGTGCACCTCACACGTGTATTTTGGATCAGCCATCTAGTATGTAATATAAAAAAAATGAAGTTAAACATAGATTGAACACTTGTGTCAGTATATTCATGCAAATCTCAAGTAAAGGAGTAAAAAGAAGAAGATACTTTTGTCCAAATGCAAGTAAAAACAGCCCTCCTAGTATGCAATACAACAAAAAAAAAAAATAAAGTTATCCACAGATTTTTTAACATGTATGTCAGTATACTCAGGCAAATCTTAGGTAAATGAGTAAAAAATGATATTTTTTTGTCCATATCCAAGTAAAAATAGCCATCCTAATATGCAATACAACAAAAAACATGAATTAAGTTACACACTGATTTGAGTATGTATGTCAGTATATTCATACAAATCTCAATTAAAGGAGTAAAAAACAAGTACTTGTGGTCCAGATGCAAGTAAAAAAATGATTCTTGTATCCAAAAACCAGTGTGGTCCACCATTACATCCCTTTTTCCAACAAAAGCATTGATACTTGTGGTCCACATGCAATTTTCTAATCGAAAACCACTTTCTTATAGCCTAAAGGGAGTTTTGTCAAACTAAATGCTCTTTAAATAACATTTATTATAGGTATTAGGGTTCAATACCTATTGTTTGTAGTAGATCTCTTGTATTTAATGCTTCTGAATGTGTATCAGAGCATTCAATCCATAAGAGACATTTAGAGTTTCTGGGTTCAAGACAACAGGTATTAAAGTGTGGTGGCTAGGGTTAGTTGTGGGAGTAAAGGCCATCATATAGTGCATGGGATGGGGAAAAGGAATTGGAAGGAAAAATTTGGTGCCATTTCCATGTGATGAGATCGATGGGTGGCAGGGGAATGGGGTCCATAGATCGTACAGGGGGAGAGATTATTTGGCTAGGTATATTGCTGGGGCATAAAAGGAATTTCGCGTGTACCGTTAACACCATCCACTCTTTACCGGTCAAAGGTAGTTAGAGGAGGTTAAGTGAAGAAAAAATAGGTAGAGGGGACAAACTGTAAACGAGTGGTAGTTAGAGGGGGCAAAATATAATTTACCCAACAATTAAAGTAGTAATCCATAATATAGGCTACTTTTTCTCTGACATGATGAGACAGTCCAATTGCTTCCTGGAATCCTGCGCAACTTGTTCTATGCCAAACATTCTACCACCACCAGGTCCGCCGCACAAATGTCCACACACACAAATTTTACTGTGGGGTCCCACATAATTTTAATTTGTATATTATATATATATATCATGGAGGATAATTAAGCAAAAACAGACACTACAAGATAAGGTATGTAAAAAGAGAATTTCACGGTTCCGCCGTGAATAGTTGTTTACGGCGCTAGCTAATCGTTGCGGTCCGAGTAACTTTTTCCAGGAAAATTTTTATTAAAATTTGTACCGTTTAGAATATTTTTGGACAATCGCGATTGGTTAGCTGTGAAAAAGTTTATCTCTTATGTAAAAAAGAATCAGGCAGATGATAATAAAGTTGTACTGCTAAACAAATGGAAATTTCCCTTCTAACTTCTTTTGTTATCAGGTATTAAAAATAACTAGGGGTGTCAAATGGGCGGGTTTGGGTCAAAATGGGTAAGTAGCAAGTGGGTTGGGTCTTTAATGGGTCATTGACCCATTTAGACCCATTAATTATGAGTCTAATTACCCATACCCAACCCAACCCATTTATTTAAAAATAAACCCGACCCGCCCATTAACCCAATTACATACTATATACTAAAATGACTAAAATACATATGTACACTAAAATGACCATATTACCCTTGTACACTTAATTACCATATTTGTCACTCTTAATTACCGAATCGCAACGTATTTAAGTGGCTTATTATTTTTTTTGTCTTTATTCAAATATTTTTCGCATTTGTTAGTTTTTTGTCAAATTTTTGAGAATTATTGCTTTGTCATGACGAGAAGAATCTAAAAAATAAAAAATTACGATTAAGATTCATATATTTTTGAATAAAGACGAAAAAATTGACTTATTTTGGTCTTCATTCAAAATTTTTTTACTTTTTAGGTTTCGATCATAATTTTTTACTTTTTAGATTCCTCCTGTCGTGTCGAAGCAATAATCCACAAAAAATTAATGAAAAACGAACAAATGCGAAAAAAATTGAATAAGGATAAAAAAACAAACCACAAACAAAGACAACTTTTCATTCATGATAAGTTGAATTTTCCATTCGATCAAAATCAAAATTAGCCCGTTGCGAGAAAAATCGAATTTTTTTGTCTTTGTTCAATTTTTTTTCTTATTTGATAGTTTTGCGTCAAACTTTTGTGACTTAGTGATTGGTCTCGTTGAGAAAAATCGAAAAAGTAAAAAATTAAGATCGAAACTCATAAATTTTTAATCCAAATCCTATGCGGGACTAAATACCATGAGAGAAACTTAATTCACAGCGGAGCCGTGAATACGCGTAATTTCACTAGTCTATTCCCGCAATCAATGGATGAGATGTGTTTTTAGCTTTGACTTGTCAAAAATAATTGTTACCGGTCATAATTGATTTTTAATATTGTCCAAAATATTTTTGGATGCGAGTGATTTAACACAGAAGAATTGAATAAACGCTACATAGAGAGAGAGAATCATTTCATTCTTGGACAATGGAGTATGTGCATAAGAATTAAGAAATGGATAGAGAGAGAGAGAGAGAGTCATTTCATTCCTGGACAATGGAGTATGTGCAGAAGAAATGGATTCCGTCGGGGGACTTCTACCGTTCAGCTTTATTTTTTTTATGGGTTACTTTCATGACCTATTGGGTCATTTAAGTTGATCCAATTAATGCCCAATTAAGATCCAATTAATAATGGGTTAGTTGGGCTTGGACCCATTTTTACCCAACTAATAAATGGATTGAGTTGGGTCTATTTTTTAGTTGATGAATATGGATTTGTTAATGGATCTGGGTTCAATTTGCCACCCCTAAAAATAACTAATGAAACATACATAAAAGGATATGCGATAAATTTATTAATATGAGATATTTGAAACCTTTGAAGTGTTTTCCTACTGCTGCCCTTGGAAGCATGGATATACGGAACTAGACATGAGTCAGCACGATGATCGAATAAACAGTGAGGTGAGGCTATACATGCATTTTATTTTTATAAAGAGAAAAGTAATAACGCGCGCCGGTAACAATGATCGAGTTGTTATCATATAGACAATTTTAATATCTGCCACAAAAGGATACGTGATAAAATTAGATTAATAAACTGTTTCTCCTATTTGTAGTCACCACTACATTGGAAATTATCTCGTCAACTTTGCTCCTCTTGATGCACACACGGAGCAAAATTTGATTAGTCATCCCAAAATAATGTCAACTAGCTAACTGGTTGGGACAGAACTTTTGATGAGTTGAAAAGAAGAAATTAAAAAGTAAAACAGCCGACATAATTTAATATCCCATGAGTCAACCAGACGAGGTCGATCGTCATCCAAAATCTCTTCCTTTTTTCAGTGGAGTCGTATGCGATGAATTGAAAGCATGAAATCATTCCTCCATATTCTTTTACATTCTCGTCAGTGTTATGCTACAAACACAATAAGCTTCTGCAATTTCATATGTGTCGTCCATGCATCTCAGTAATGTCTAGTAATTTTAGTCGGTGCAGATCACACAGACTCTGCTCTAATTATAGACTGCAGAGAAGCCAGATTCTAAAACAGTGTCACATTGACATGTTGTACACAACGTTATACGCTATTATTTTTTTGGACTCTTCAGATGTCTCTTACAGGCCATCGTTTTTATACTTTAATGTCGACGTCTAGTATTTGAAGAACCTATAACAACAACTAAATTTGGACTATCAACATCAGCTTGAGTCTTGAATTTGACCGTGGACATATCAAATTGTTTAGTTATCAATTTGGCAAACCAACACAAAATGGCAAAAAACGATCAAGAGAAGAATGCAAAAGGAAAACATCATGAATTTTTAGCACTAACTGAGTACATTCATGAGTCACACCAGTTTTCACTATGTATTAATCGAATGAAAAAAGAGTACAAAGTTACATAGGCGGTTGCATATAGCGAATATTTAAAACCTAGAATTTACATCACCAAATACCGTAATACTCCTCCCTGGATCTCTAGGACCTAACTAGACAAGTCAAATCCCGAACAGCTGGCGAAGCATAGGCCAAATTGAATCAGGCTTTATAAACCCATGATCGTGAACTAGAAAAACATGAAATAAACGTTGAGCCCTTATTATTTGGAGAATCGAAGGCTCCGTTTGTTTGGGCATAAAATGTTTTCCGGTTAAATGTTTTACCTATTTTTCAGTGTTTGATTGTGTAAAAAATGAGGAAAACATTTTACATATAAAACATTTTTCATTAATTGGATGAAAATGACTTATCCTTAAATCTTCCGTAAGTTATTTTCTGAAATGAACCACTGTCTTTTACTGCAATTCTTACTACTCAGTTTCACCGATTATTAGTCCTGACTCACGTTCAATTCTAATATTCTCAGATCTCTTTACCGTTTAAGCTCCTCCTCTCTTCCTACACTTTTTTATCGATTTCTGAAAATATTTTTCAAATGACAACCAAACACCAAAAAATAAAAATTTTAAATTTAATTTATTTTAAAAAAAAACATTTTCCATCGAAACAAACGGAACCGAACTGTAAATGGAATGGAGTATTACTTGTCGATCGATGCAGAAAGGAAAGCCTGGATTGACGTCAAGGGTGACCTAATAACCGGAAGGCTGACTTGTTCAAAAAACATTAAAAAACCAAAAACAAAAAACAAACAGGGCATTTTTTGTGGGAAAAAGTGACTACTGGACAAATCTCAATTTGTTCTTGGCACAAACGCGTGGAAGTTTACAAGCTCTCCCAAACTCCCCTCTTTTTCTCCTTTCACTCGGAAACCCTCTCTCTCTCTTCTCTCTCTCTCTCTCCAATACCCACACGCACACACACGGACACAAGATAAAGACAGATTTCAGTAGCACTATAAAACATGTACCGGATTAGAGCTTTACTTATTCGCCCAAAAGTACAAAAGAAGAAGAAGATAAGAGCTTTACTTTTGCATTAAAAAAAAAAGGGGAAAGAAAAAAAGACCAGAAGAGCAATGGAAGAAATGCCGCCGGGATACCGTTTCTACCCAACTGAAGAAGAACTGGTTTCATTCTATCTCCACAAGAAGCTTGAAGGAAAGAGAAATGACTTCAACCGTGTGATCCCTGTGCTCGACATTTTCGAGCAAGAGCCATGCCACCTTCCAAGTACCCTTTTTACCTAATTCCTCTTGTATATTCTTCGCTCGTTTACCCTTTCAATTTTTAGTTTAGTAGTACTATACTTGAAGCAGAAGCTTCTGCTTTTGGTGTACAGTGGAATTGATCCCCGAGGATTAGTCAAAATGTGTGTGAGGTCGATCGGACACCTGGTTTATCAAAAAAGTTTAGTATTAGTACTAGAAAAAATTATAGAGGAGTGTTAAGAATGCACCTTGACAACACACAATTCATCTTGGTGTGCCGGCGTGAATCCAGGCCATCAAAACTTCATAAGGAGAAATCATTATTACACGGGAAAATGACGGTCAATGACGCGTTTGATAATTAATACCTTTTAAGAATATTTTCAGCATTAACAAATGTTCTTAGCTTGTTCTTGGTGGGTATTAATTATCAAAATACATCCTGGACCGTCATTTTCCCTTATTATACACCTTATTTATGTTAATGTTTTTTTTTTTAAAACCGGACATCCAGACTAGCTCGCCCTCTGCTTGACAAATTTCAGAACCCTGAATTTACTTTTGAAGAAAAAAATTACTTCGGAAAAAATTGTTTGTCCAAAATTCGAACTCTGTTTGCTATTGGCCAGATTCCATTTAAAATGGAATCCGAAAAATGAGAAGAGAAAGGTGAACACAACAAACAACACCACAAATGCTTGATTTCTTTTCATTATTACCGAATGCTTGATCATTTCTTTTCATCATAAACTAATAATGGAAACGAAATTCTATGCGTGATTTGTTGCAGAGCTTTCGGGAGAACTGTGCCGTGGAGACATGGAGCAATGGTTTTTCTTCGTACCAAGACAAGAGAGGGAAGCCCGCGGAGGCAGGCCGAGCCGAACTACGGCTTCTGGTTACTGGAAGGCTACCGGATCTCCGAATTATGTTTATTCCTCGGATAACAGAGTGATTGGGATGAAGAAGACAATGGTGTTCTACAAAGGAAGAGCTCCTAGTGGAAGAAAAACCAAATGGAAGATGAATGAGTATAAAGCGATACATCAAGAAACTTCCTCCCCATTCGGTTGTGCCGTCCCAAAGGTGTATAGAATTGCTCTCTCTCTCTCTCTCTCTCTCTCTCTCTCTCTCTCTAAATCAATTGGCGCTATTTGCTATCCCACTTTTTTAGTTCTGCCACGTCGTCCCAATTACAAATTAACTACTCCTACATCTCAATTTCTCTTGCAAAATAACTTTATAATAATGCTGTACAAAATTTTCAAGAATTTTTTATTTTAAAAAATCAATAATTTACTAGCTACCTATCAACGAGTTGTTTTAAAGCAAGAGAAAAGTATGATTTTTATTTTGATAAAAATGTATTATTTTTAAATCATCGTTTTGTGGATCGGACAAATATTTTGAGAGATATATTACTTTTTTTTTTCTTTGTAAGTGAAAAATCATAATTTTTAAATTTTTTGATTTTGTGTCTGCGCTGTAACAATCCGTTTGTCAGATGAATAAGGTTTTTGGTGGATAAGAAAGAATGGTGGTTTATTTAATACTTCGTTTGGATAGTAGTTGGTATGAGTGGACGGATAAAAGTAGATAATATGATAAATTATTTAATTATTTGATAGATAATTTGATTTTTTTTTTCTAACCCTAGGATAGGACAGAACGAAAAAGAAGTTGAAGGAGTCTGATAAAAGTGAATTACATTTGTGCGAATATTGCAGCTGAGGCATGAATTGAGCGTGTGCCGAGTTTACGTTGTACAAGGAAGCTCTCGAGCATTCGACCGACGCCCACTCGGGGCAGAGACGAGGAGATCTGAAACACAGCAGATAGTTCACAGACATGAGGCTCTGGCACCATCCCAAGCCGCTGAAGCAGGGGAGAAAACAAGCTCGTCACCAGAAAGTTCCTACTCAGGGGAAGACCATTTTGAACTCCCACAGACCGACTTGGGTAATATCAATGGGCAAGAACTACCTCTGTGGGAGTGGGAAGAACTCAATTGGCCTTAACTAATTTTGTAGTACTTCGTATCAAAGCCCAATGGGTTGGAGCAGTAGACAAAACGTTCTTTTACTGGCCAACAGGCATGATATAAGGTTCAAGTCGTACCGCTGTAAACTGTAGCTTTCCTTTTTCTTAATTATTTTCATATTTCTAATCGTGAGAATAAATAAAATAGTGAAGGGTATATTTACCAAAAAGATGTAACAAATAATGTGTGTCGTTGATTTACTATGTAAGATTGATTTAATGAGGGCAGGGGGTACAAAATTTGGACTATATGTTGTAGTCAATTTGAAACCGGATTGATTACATGAGGATGTAATTAATTGAGACTTAGTCAAGTTGAACAAAGTTTTCCTAATATGAATGCAACTCCTGAAAACGTGAAGACTTTATTATTCCGAAGTCAATTTGAGAAATTATATAATGTAAAAATTATTTAATACTGATGGAAAGAAAGACTAACCAGGAAAACACGTAGAGAGCACTTTTCCGATCTAAGGAGAGATTGGATTATACACAGGATTCTCTCTCGGGTCTTAGTCAAAGTTTTCCTAATATGAAATGCAAATCCTGAAAATTTGAAGACTTATTATCACTACGAAGTCAATGGGAGGAATTATATCAGAAGTCCAGTGATGAGAAACTAACCTGGAAAGCACATAGCACTTTTCTAATCTATGGAGACTCTCTCTCTCTCTCTCTCCCTAACCTGGAAAGCACATAGCACTTTTCTAATCTATGGAGACTCTCTCTCTCTCTCTCTTCCCCACCTCTCCCCCCCTCCTCTTCTCTCTCCCATACCGTATGTTTCATCTCTCACATATCTGTGGCGTCAAGTGTTTGGTTGAGCTCCGGCGAAGTCAGGACTCCGGCAGCTCGATCCGACAGTGGTGACCTTGGTTTGATCCGTCTCTCCTCCGTGTCCTCTTCGGACGTGATATGTGATGACCAGCGACGAGGTTAATAGGGAATGACGTTTGGGTTATAAGGGTTTTTATTTTATTTTATTATCTCCTAGCTGGTTTCTCTGTTCAGTGTTTGTCTTGGTCTGATTTTCCTAGATCCGGTGGGCAACGGTGGTGGGCGAATAATTTGTTTCTTATTTTTCGGTTGCTTGTTTGTCCTTGGTTTGGTATCCATCACCGTGGTCGCGAGGTTTGTCGGTTTGCCGGCATTTGCTTTCATACGTCCAAAGCTCGCCGTGGCGGTGGGGGCTAGCCCTGAAGTGGTATCCAATGCTCATGGCATAGGCTTGTTGGCGTACTGTCATCGGCGTTTGGCCATTTTGTCACGAGGGGGCAGGCAAGTGGTGTAAATCTATATCTGTATTAAAACTATTATGCGGAAAACAGATATAACAGGATCTTGAATTCAACACATCTCAAGAACAATAAATAGCGTACCTTTGTTGGCCATCGTGACTAGAGAGAACAAACCCCTTAATTAGAAACACATTAATTCTTGGCTCACCTTCTTCTCTCTGTCTTTACTTTTCTAGAATACCCCAATACTTTAATTGATGAAAAAACCGTAGGAATAAGGGGAGAGTATTCTATCTTTTATAGAGGAGAGAAGAGGGACTTAGAGATAATTATTAAAAGATACCTAGTCCATCAAGGTCTCTTTTATTATCAAGAGTTTTCCTTCATCTATAATTCTAATTAGTTATCGTAATGAACCATATCACTTTATTGGCTTATCTGATAGTGGAGTCCCACATGCACAAAACGTGGAGGCTAGTAGGCCATACTAATAAGAAAAAACTAACATTTTTCCACTTGGCCCATCAAGCCGATTGTAATGCAAAATGTATTTTTTCAAAAAATATGCATTTTGTTTAAAACGACTCGAGTGGGCTCCACACTAAAACTTTTACACGTGATCACGGATTTAAAACAGCCAATAGGTTCAAACCAATTAGAAACTTTAATACTGTGATTACTTCAGACCACCAATGTGAGTCATAGCGGTTGTATAGCACTATGTCATATTCTCTTCTATGCACCACACCATTGATAACATTCACTAACCAAGTCCATAATGGGAAAACTTATCATTATTTAGGCTGTAATGCCTAAAGCCCCTGTAATTTGTCTTGTCAAGACATTTTCTGTTGAACATAATCCAAAATAATATGTGCACGCATAATTGGAAACAGAAAAAATCAGAAACAAACTTTTATTTGCGCTAAACAGTGTCATGCACAATAACCACTCAATCAAAGGCTGTTAAAAGACTCATCCTCACA